>JBBIGA010000040.1:1294212-1323493 GCA_037576975.1 Alestes dentex
TCTCTCTCTCTCTCTCTCTCTCTCTCTCTCTCTCTCTCTCTCTCTCTCTCTCTCTCTCTCTCACACTCTCTCTCTCTACCTCTCTCTGTATCTCTCTCTCTCTCTTTCTCACTCACTCACACTCTTTCTCTCCCTATCTCTCTCTCACACTCTCTCTCTCTTGCTTGCTCTTGTTCTCGCTCCCACTTTCTGCCTCTCTCTCTTTCTCGCTCCATCTCTCTCTCACGCACACGCACACACACACACACACACACACACACACACACACACACACACACACACACACACACATTGACCTGAACTGAGCGGAACTGAATTACTTCCTTCCAAACACACTGTACACACACGCCATACTGTTCCGCAATAAACAAAGAAAACTTACTGCCACTTTAAACTTTAAAAATTTGTTTAGTATTTTTTCCCCACATTAATTTCTTTTTTTCAAATTAATGAGTCTGTTCCTAGGATATAATACTCACACTAGTTCTGTTACTGCTTGTGTCGACTGCACTGTATGTTTTCTCATCCTGTGAGTTACTGTACTGTTGTTATTGTTTGTTTTTTATTTGCACTCCGTCTTGTAGTCCTGTCCTGCTCGCACTTGAATAGTCTTGTGTTTTCTTTTTTTATTCTTGTGTTGCACCAAGGAGGTCCTGGAGGAATGTGGTCTCATTTGACAGTTTACTGTGTAAATGCTTCAAATGACAAACACAGAAAGTTGACTTGACTAACCAGAGGTTTTGAGGTTTGGTGGATCGTTTCTCATGATAAGTAGCTTAAGAGGCTTCCTTCCTCTGTCTGAACAGAAAGAGTGTGTAAAGTTTTAGAGAACACACAACAGTTTAAATGAAGATCGTAATCTGTTTTAGAGGATGGATGTCCAAACCATGACTGATATTCCAGTGCAGAAAGATTAAGAAAGTGATGCTGCTGACTTCAGACCCATTTCTAACTCACTTCTAAAATCTAAGTAAGAGCTTAAACTCGCCCTTAATCCAATATTCAGCTTTTTAAAAAAGCTTTTCTCCAAAGAGCAAATGAGCACACCATTGTTCTCTTCCCACTTCCTCACACAAGTGATAAGAACCTGCTGAGAACTTCTCTAAGCAAAAGCCACTGAGGTATTAATCACTGCGACGTGACATAAGTGATGGAAAATGAGGGACATCAGAAAAAGTGGAAGGCCAAAAGTTAAGTTGATGTTTGAACTTCTTTTTCCTTTATCTAGAATTGCTTTGCAGTGTTTCACTCCATGTTCATGTTGAATGAAACTTGCTTGTTACCACTGCAGTGTTTGTTCTGTTTATTTTGGTCAGGAAGACCATTTTGGTCTTTACTGTGTTTACTTCCTTTTATAGATCTAAATTTATATTTAATACCATATTAAGTGTATTGAAATAAGTAATATTTCAATTATTCTAAACAAATGTACATAAGTAGTGGTAATAAATAAACAAAATGTAATACTTGATCATCATCATAAAAATTGCAACAAAGTATATAACTGTAAAATATAAAATAAAATCAGAAGGGCTTTATTTAAAATGTGCTGTGACATATTTCTGTGAAACATGGTAGGGTGGTCTCTGAGCTAGCAGCATAATGGTTGGGAGTGGTGGGAGGTCTGAGACTAAACATGACATTGTTGGTGAAATACACATATTTTTGGCTGTCGGTGATGTAATAAATAATCAAAAGGTGTTTTAGAAGTTGTTAGAAGTGATTGCCCTATGATCCATGATTAGGGGCATGGGCGCCGGAACCATCATAGCAGGGGGAGCATGCCGCCCCCCACTTATCAAAATAATTTGTTTCCTCCCCACCACTTTTTCTCTCCCAGGCAGTGTCTGGGACATAGAATGCTGCACCCCCAAACTCCCAAATGCTTCTGCCGCCCATGATTAGGGGAAAATAATAATATAATTAATGTGATCTTGATGTATTCTGAAATATCTGAGTGTTCTTCTTTTCTAATTCCTGTTAGGTGCAGAACATCATCATGGTGTCCTCGTTGTTTCCACGCATTGTCTGCATCCTCCTGCTGGCTCTCTGGGGCTGGAGCTTTTCCAGCACGGCCTTTCCCTTCAACATGTCCATGGAAGGCAGCGGGGACGAGCCGGAGCTCATTTTCCCCACGTCCCGCAGCACCCAGGTCCCTCCTCCGTCATCGCCGTCCCCCTCTCCTCCACCCAGTATCACCACCACTTTCATCCGCATCAAGGACTTCCTGTTCAACCGTGTGGTGGACTTCTTGCGGGACAACCTGCTCCTCATCATCGTGGTGACGTCGTTGCTGGTTGTCATCGTCTTCATTGTGTGCTGCGCCTCGGCCATGAGCCACAAGCGCAAGCTCGAGGCCTATTACCCGCCGAAGAAGTACGCTCCGCGCAAGTATGTGACAAACCAGGGCTCGGAGAGGATGCAGCAGCAGCAAGCCCAGCCGGACCACAAGCCCCAGGGCACCACGAGCTACCTCCGCACCCCGTCCAAGGCACTTGTGGGTGAGAAGGAGGGCAGAGACCCCAGGGCCAAGCCGCAAGAAGAGCCGAAACCAGTCAAAAAGGTGGAGGAGGTAGAAGTTCCGAAGGAAGAGGAGGAGAAGAAGGCAAGGGATGAGCCCAAGCCCAGCACGTCGGCTGCTGGAAATGAGCAAGTGCTGGTGTGCACCTGCCATCTGAGGAAGCCCCATTGAGAGAAAGCCCGGAAGACTGGGGAATGGTTTTGGAGATCTCATGGATTTGCTGGGAACGACACACTTGATTCTGCCTAACCTAAAAGTTCCGCCATTTGGATGTTCCCATTGCTCTGGGAAACTCTTCACTGGGTCGTACCGGGCTACAGCTTTGAGTGGGGTGCCGCTTTCATGGCATTCTACCAAACCATTTGTTGAAGGTTTCAAGAGAATTCAAAGAGAACTCTCGGCACTTATTCATTACATGTTTATCTGAATCATGTGTTTCTTCCTGTCTTCCTGTTTCCAAAAAGGGTTCCCCACTATGTAGTCATCCCAATGCACCATCTGGAGATTTATTGTGGCTCGTTGGGTTGTATTGATCCTGCTTGTATTTACCAAACACCTCAGACCGAGACAGCAGATCCGTGATCAATCTTTACCGAGAGCCCGGATCAGCCCTCTTGTTCCGAGATGCTTGACAAGCATTTGTCGAACTAAAGTGTGTAGCATTAAACCGGGTGGTCAATAGATCGAGCTGCGCAAGATCTGGAACCACATTACCAAGTATACTGAAATTCTCCATGGGAAAATTCTTTACAGCAGGTATACCTGACACTTCTTCCTGGACAACTCCCCTCTTGCAAAGTTTATTTCCAGCCCTAACTTCACACACCTACCTCTAATGTCCATGCATTCTTACTATTAGGTGGAACAGGTGTGTTTGATTAGGGCTGAGTTGATCTCCAGGAGTACGGTTAGACACCCCTGCTTTACATTCTGTGAAATGGATTAAAAGACAATTCCACTAAATTTAGTAAAATATTCTGCATAATTCAGTCATTATGATGAAAACAAAGTTATTCAGAGTGGATTTGATGTGAGATGGTTAATTGTAGAGAAACTTACCAACTCAGATTACTTTACAGTGGTGGTAGGAATCAGAGGTTGCAATGTCCACAACACAAATTGCCATCCAACAATACCTGGACTTGGCCTCTGAGTGTTTATTTGTGATGATGATGGAAAAAAAATTGGGACTGTTTTGCTTCAAAATGCCCCCACCATAAACAAATAATAATAAAATTAAGATCCTAGGTCCAAAACCTTTTGTAAAAACAGTTATAAAACAAGCATCAGGGAGTGTATTCTTGCCCATTTTCATGTAATACATTTCAGTGATGGAACTTTTAGAGGCAGTTCCATTCTTCATCCCTGTAAACATTCAACTTTCTAATGGTTGAATTATACAGAAATGTATTAAAATCATGGAATTCCTCTTTAATGTGAGCTTGCAAAACTGTTGCCAACCATTTATGCTTGTAGTGTAAACTAGTAATGATTACTTTAGAGCTGAAACGCATGAGACCTTCTGATCCAGTGACTTGACCAACTTTTCTTACTTCTATTTGAGTGACTTTCCTTTAAATATTTAGTCTGTTCGGACCTAAGGAGGCTTTGGGCGACTGTTTAAGTTATATCCATTATTTTAGTACAAACTCAACCGTTCTTTCTAAGGTGTGTTTGTAGTTACCATTTGTTATATTAAATCTTTTTGAAAGATATGAACTGCTCTCTGTTGTTTCAACAATCAAAATGACCACGGCAGTGTCTGACAAGGGAATCCTATGAGTCATGCATGAAATACTGAATAATACAACACTGACCACCCAATTTCTAGCATAATAAACTGCCTCAATTTGTGTCAACTCCCCTTCTCTAGGCCCTCATTAATAGTAGTTTCTGACCACAAGGACACTCTTAGCTGGATAATTTAGAGGTCTGCCACTAGACTCAAGTCCAGTGGGGCCCAGCAAAATGTTGGGCCAGGTTTTGGTCACTTTTTGAAAGAAAATTATCCTTGTACTCAAGTTTATGCAATAGAATCTTTATTTTGCCATTTTTCCTCAATAATTCCTCCCCAGTTTAGTCACACGTAGTTCCACCCACTAACTAGGACTCCCCCAATCACACCATACTGGCAATGCAGGGTGGGTGTAGTTTCCAAGTCACATGAAGCTCCACCACATCTTTCAGTGGATGGCTCAACACACTTGAAGGAGAGTGCTGACCACCAATCAGAGAACAGTTTTTATTCAAAAGAATATGCCTACGTTCGTTTTGTACACTCCTATTCATTGTCATTAAATCCACACTTGCAAATGTAGTTCACGATTATCGAGTTAGACATGATGCTGAAACACTGATTGACCCCTACTCTGTGCCTGGCAGTACCACTGATGCATGTAAAAAAAAACCCAGCAACATCACTGTGACTGATGCACTCGCATCAGGCCCACCACTATCAGTGTGCTGAAGATAATAATGGTCCACCACCAACATAATATTTAAACAGCCACCCTGTGGTCCAAAACTAAGTACAGATGAATTGGACTGGGGGCGGATGAACTGTAATTGTACACTTAAAGTTCATATACTGTTGGGTATAGGTGTACCCAATAGTGGAGCTATGGAGTAGGTATTTCTAATAAAGTGGCCAGTGAGTGGAAGTACAAGGTAAGTGTTTCTAGGGAAGTGGATGGGGAGTGCATGTTTGAATAAAACATAAAAATAGGGTGATGAAATATAAAAAGCCAGGACTCGCGGCCCGTAATCTTGGCGCTGGTGAAGGTACTGGCACTGTTCGCGCTGTTCCGCCCAATGGTTTGGGAGCAGAGCAGCAGAAAAGGCCCTTTTGTCGCACCTGTTGTCCACAATACAAAATTCAATCAATATTTCAAAAGGCCAGGACAAGAGCTCCTGCTCTGTGTTCTCAAAATAGGCTGAGGCTCATGTTTGATTCGAGGCGCTTAGATTTAGCCTTGACTGAACTTACCTCTCCTAACCTTTCCGTTCAGTTAGGCAGAATGTACTTTACCAGAGGTTGAAAAACAAAGAGAACAAAGAGAAACTGTAAAAGGTTTTGTCCAAGTATTACTTCATTTTGTCCGGGTGCAAAAATGTAATAGTACTCTCAAAGGTACGACGTGTTCCTTAATGTCCAATGGTCCACCTTAAATGAGTCAATAGGCACAATACACTGCCTTACATAAGGAAAAGTGGCACATGTGAGCTTTTTCAGTCATTTTCCAAAACCCAATAAACACAGGGTGTATGGAATCAATGCAGATTTTTGATTGCAGTGGAATGTGGTACTGAGGACAACCCCGGAGACAGCATTCATACCATGAAATTAACATTTTCAAATGCGAAGATTACGGAACCCAAAATATACTTGAGTGAAGGTTAAAAGTTGGCTCCATTTAAACATAACTAGTTACATAAAATTGGTATAGGGTCCAGCCAGCAAAGTTTGTTAGGATTCTTCTTCTTCTCCTTCATCACTGGCTTCTTCTTCCACATCTTCTTTTTGTGCTTCTCCTCCTCCTTCTTCTTCATCAAAACAGAGAAAATCTGATCATTAATAAACAAATAATCCTTTTCAAGCACAGCTGTGATAAGAATAATGAGTGGGACCGATATTTGCATGAAGACAACTTAGTGTTGTTGGAAATTTCATCTTACATGAATAAAATGTTTTAAGTATAGTATTTGAATGATATCAAGAGCTGACATAAGCATAAATTTGAAAAGGAAAGACAAAACAACAGGTTCTTAATGTTTTGTCTTTAGGTTTTTAATCATAAACAAAGAAGGGTTGTGAAACGTTTAGTTGCTATTTGTTGTGGTCCAATACTTCGCAAAAGTCAGGCACCATCCTTTCATTTCTTTCACTTCAAGTCAAAATGGATATTAAGTACAAGTTCTGGTTTTAACTTCAGATAATTTCTTCTCATCTTTCAGAGATGAAAGATCTGCATGCTGTAAATCTGAGGGGGCAGATGTGGTCATGTACAGAGTCTTGCATGGTTGTTAAGACTCCCAATTTTTCTCATTTATCTATTGAAGGGGACATATTATACCTCTTTTAAAACAAGTTATAACAGGTCTATGGGCTACAAAACATGTTCATGAAGTTCTTTGCACAAAATCACTCTCACATAAAGAGTCTCACCAGCTCTATTCTTCACAGTTTCAGTCCCTTTCAGAATGAGCCGTTTAAGGGCTCTGTCACTTTTATTCAAATAAGCTGTTGCTGGCCACGCCCCACCCATCCCATGCTTACACTGCATGTTTACCACACGTGAAAATGGCAGAAAACAGAGACGCAATCAGCCCTTATGCTATCGGCGTCTTATGCGTGCTCGTAAAACCAGCAGACAAAAATGACGGATCTTCAACTAATCTAGTGGGTGGGGCTCGACAGGTGAGGGGCGGTTCTATGCAAATTTCCTCCTCCTGACGTCACAATAGGGGAGCCGGCTAAACGGCTCGTAGAAGCATATGATTCCTGACACCAAAATCTATCAATTGATTCAGAAAATGGATGGATGTTTTTTTCGTGCTTTATAGGAGCAGTGGAGACCCAGTGGAAATACAAAAGGATGTATATACTTGTTTATCTTATTTTCCTTTGACTTTTTACTTCCTTAAAATTTTTCTCCTTTAGCCATTTAGATGCACACAAAAATAGAATATGACAGGTGAGGTATATGTGTAGTGTGTCTCTTTGAAGGCAAACATAATGTCAGTGGGAGCTCTGGGAGCAGCTTATGCTGGGTGGGCACAGCTGTAAGTGGTTAGATTTAAGATTGAAAGGACGGAAGAAGACAAATTAAAAAGTGTACAAATTATATACTGAAATATTTGATATACTTAAGAGATATGGCATTTTGTGTAATTGTCAGTCAAATATGTTTATGACTTTTTTTGAAAAATAAAACAAAAGAGCTGTCTCTGAAACTCAGATCAAACAGAAAATCAGAAATGTTACCTTATTTGTCCAGCTCTCTCAGTTCAAGCTTAGGGTGATCTTGACCTTCCTTCAAAAGGAAAATGTCAAAAGCTTGGAAATTGGTAAAATAGAGACCCCTAGTGGACATTTGAGCAGTCATATTTACTATTTAACGTTTTCATCACTCGGACTTACTGTGCTGTCCAAACATCTTGATTTTAACTGCAAAATCTATTCCATCACTTCTTTATTCAGAACATGCAAGGAATCAAAGCAGTCACTGCTTCCATATGACACTGCTCGTTCTCTGTTGATACGTTTGACAAAAACATTTGTAAATGATTTAAAAACGCAAATAAGGGCAGCGCCGATGTGGCACCAGGCCGAGTGTTGGCAGCTTCCAAAAAGCTTGAAAGAACGTCTGTGCTCTTGGTGAAAGCTGCAACCAGAGCCCCTAAAACCGCACTGCCTCCATCTCAAGTTGCCCTGCTTTTGTGCTCGGGGTGCTGAATTATTCTGGGAATCTGCCATGCTTTCACTCGTGCCTCTGTGGTGAAGAATGGAACATACACGCTGCACATGCTGCCTGCCACAAAGGCTGAGCTGGTTGCTGGATCTTGATTTTGGCCATATGTCTCTTACCTCAGGCTTTCTGCCTGGCCAGAGGAAGCTGGGCTTCATTAATCAAAGTGTGGCACAGTGGAATTTGGGCAGGTTGCTGATGCAGCTTATGGACCCGCTGGAGCCTTGCGGGGACCACCTTACTGGCATTTGGCACTTGTGTCAGTAGGCAGAGCAACTGGATCATGCAATTAATTCACATGGTGAAGAAGACACAAAACAGGTAAGGCAACACCCTTAGGGCTGCCATTAAAATTTGATGGGCTGCTGCCTGGAATTCTCTAGGCGGCAACAGAGCTCCACAGTTTCTGGAAGGAGGCTCGTGGTGCCAGGAGGGTGATGATTGAGAGGTGAAAGGTGCCAGGATCCGGGCATGTGTGTCACCCTATTTGAGAAGCAGGAAACAGAACAGCAGGAGGATGGTGAGTGATCAACTGTGAACTTGTGCCACATTGGTTGCACTGACAGGAGAAGCTGGGCTATGCAAAAAAAAGGTGTTGGGGAGTAGCTGATGGGTTTGAGTAACTGATTTATTTAAAGACAGAGCTGACGTGTACTACTGTTTATCCCTTCTCTCTTTTCTTCCTTCCCTCCACCATCAGTGAGCCATGCGACCTTGCCTCCTCCTCTGTCTCTTGCTGTTGCTCCACTCACTGGGTCCTTGCCATCCGATCCTCTCTCCCTGCCCTGCAGGGTGCTGCTGTCCACGGCCCGGTGTGCTGGTCCTGTGCGAGTCCTTGGGTCTCCACGCCCTCCCTCGCTCTGTCCCCCTGACCACTTCGGCCCTGTCCGTGGCACGGAACCGCCTCTGCAATGTGGACAATGTCCTGCGGAGCTACTCAAGCCTGCAGGAGCTGAGCCTCAGTCATAACTGGTTGGATCGCTTCCCCCGTGGGCTTCCATCAAGCTTGGAGAGCCTGCAGCTCGGGGAGAACCGTATAACATACATCACAGCAGGGGCCCTGAGGCACCTGGGCAATCTCACTCGACTGGACCTGGAGGACAACCGCATAAGGGCCATGCAGCCTGGGGCACTCTTGGGCCTGGGGCGACTGAAGATGCTGTCTCTGAAGGGGAACAGACTGACCAGCCTGCCCCGGCACCTTCCGTCCTCACTAACACACCTGGACGTGTCGGGCAACTGCATCTCGGACCTGGACCTGGCTTCGCTGGGCACACTGGTGAACCTCCAAGTGCTCAAGATCAACAGCAACTGCTTGCGATCTGTGCCAGAGCATGCCTTTGATGGACTGCCACGCTTGCGATCTGTGGAACTGGCCAATAACTTGTGGGTCTGTGAATGTGACATCATGTATCTGTACAGGTGGCTGCTCATGGACAGGTTGAGGATGGCGACGGACCTGGTGTGTACTGCGCCCATGCATCTGGCGCACAAGCTTCTCTTGACCCTGTCCATCATGGCCATCTGTCCAAAGGTCCTGAAGCCCAGCGAGAGATTAGCGCTGCCCAACACAACTGCAGTTGCCAGGGCAAAACTCCAAGATCAGACGGCAGAATATCTAGAGAATCCAACTTCAGACCCTGCCATCAACATAACCAGAACACAGAGACAGTCTTGCAGGAATTCCCCAAACAGGACATTCCCCGCAGCTGTTAAACATCCGTTTTTGAGGTCTCGTTTCAGGTCAAATCAGTCCTCTTTGGAAGGACTAAGCTATGAACAGTGTTTATTACTAAACTCCACTTATCTTGTCCCTCGGTCCACCCAGATGCCATACAGCCCTGCCCCAGAAGAAGAGCCCGAGTGTGTAGACACTGAGACAAGCTCTGTAGTCTCTGGTGTCGCACTGTCCCCCACCAGCGATCCAGGAATGCAGCTCGGTGTCACTCCTCGTATCTTGACCCAGTCTAGTGAACCAACGTTGGTTGCGTTACTCGCTTTGCTGTGCATACTAACAGGGCTTCTGCTGGTAACAGTATTTCTAGTGCTGAAAAACCTCCTGTGGAGAAACCAAAGGATAGTTCCACTCCCATCTACACAGAGCAGTCAAAGGAATATGAGTTCTTGATGTTTACTAAAGATTGACTATACAAGTGGACATGTAGTGAGGTATTTGATGAAGCACAATTTCTCAGCCAGGTATGAGTCAGTCCAAGGGCAAAAAAGTGTCTAGGTGAAGAGAGAGAAAAGAAACGTTCCCACTGAACACTACAACTAGGTCATGTAGCACTTTTCCATGTTTTAATAATTAGATCTAGATTTTTCTTTTTTCATTCCCCTATGCAGATGTGCAAACACCCTGAAGTGTTGCATATTTAATCAAACTTCAGACTGCAAAATACCTCCACTTGAACAGCCACTTTGTTCTGTTGTAGAAATTGCACAAAATGAGACATGATTGCTTTGTCATTTTATTAAGCTCATCCAAGAGAGAAAGGATCATGAGCAATTCAACTTTCCAGTATAGATCATCATGTATATACACCTTGTTTCTGTTGTGCGTGTACGACTGCATATCAATAACTGCCATTTCTGGAGGACATTTACCATTGAAGGACCAGTGTGAGCAAAAGCACTTACAAAAATTAAAGACAATACAGAAATGTAAACTTTTTAAAAATAAATTATTTTTCTTTTTTAAATCTCAGTATTGTTTTTAGAGTATGCTGGCATATGCTGTACTGATCATTATGTAATGGCAAAAATGTCAAATTCTATTAAAGGGTCATTAAGAATTAGTGGACTGCTTCTCTGTACAAGTCAAGGCTTATTCCAAATTACTTCATTTGGGTCCTCAGCGGTTGGCAAATACCCACTTTTTAGTACCGCCTTGCACTCTGTTCAGAAAGCTACCCCAAGGATGTTCATCTCTGTGCCTCGTTCAGAAGACACTAAGAAGGAAACCCACCACCCATTCACCCAGCACTCTAAAAACGAATGCATTACATCAACACCTTACCAAACTCAAGCAACGCAAACGGGCAATGCAAACGTCACTTCATAACAAACCATCAACCCAGCACATTATCTACATGTTAAGTTGAGGAGGATGATGCTATTGTAAGGATATTTTTGGTTTAGGCTATATACGACACACTCTGTGTGCAATTATGTGAAGGGATGTCACAGCATTTCTCCGCAATAGGAACAGATTTACTGGGATTAATTTCTAGCCTCCGCCACCTTCTTCTCGTCCTTCTGTTTAAGTTTGTAGTCGGCCAACGCAGCCTTGATGGCATCCTCTGCCAGCACTGGAAGGGGAGAAAAGAGAACAGCCATAAAAGGAAAGTCAAAAACAGTATATACTACATTAACATAACAAGGACAACACAACTGCCAGTTTTAGACTGGGGATCTTCAGCTCTGGTCCTGCCCTCTAGGACCATAATTGAAGAAAAAGGACCTAGACCAAATAATCAAAGGAGAATTCCCACTGACAGTGTAACTTCCAAAACTCACATTAACGTACAGAACCTATTCAATCGTGTGTAGGTGAAATATCAGGCGTTTAAAACGTATTAGCTTTGACGAAGCTAATGGTGTTTAAACCTATTTGGTTATCTTTCGGAAAGCTTACTAGAGCAATGAAGCTTGACTGGAGGAAGACACAGCTCTTTAGCAATCTCTGTGTTCTTGATTTGTAGGGCTTCATCAATCTAAAGGGGAAAAGAAAGGCCGTCAAGTCCCAAGTAGTTACAACAAAAAAAACCTTACTGCACCTTTTAAGATAACATACTTCTACTTGTGGATCTCATCTCAGATTCAGAACAATAAATAAACTCAGAAGCTCATGGACCTTCACTACATTCTACACCTAATACCAAGAAGTAATGCATCTTTTTGCACAAGTTTTACATGACAGTTTTGCTTGGCCCATCTTTAGGTGTCATACACACAGCTTCACTATGTGACATACCGATTTGCCCTTGACCCATTCTGTCGCCAGGGAACTCGAGGCGATGGCTGAGCCACAACCAAAAGTTTTGAATCTGGCATCCACTATCTTTCCATTATCATCAACTTCGATCTACAAGGGGGAAAAAGTCTTTATTATGGTTTCTAAACATTCAAAGACAAAAATATGGTGGCTTTTTGGCCTACTGTATGTGTAAATGTGTGTGTGTGTGTGTATGTTACTAGTTAAAAATGCAAACTCATACCTGCAGTTTCATAACATCGCCACAGGCAGGTGCCCCTACTAAACCAGTCCCCACATTCTTGGCCTTTTTATCCAAGGAACCAACATTTCTTGGGTTCTCATAATGATCCACCACCTTTAAAAACAGTTTGTAATAAGAAAATGGGAAAATGAAATACTGTAAAACTTACATACATACATACTTTTCACATTTGTGTAAGTTACTTCAATTAGTGATCCTATATTTGAGGTGTATGTTATATAACTTGTATTGAATAATACTTAAAGTAATACTGCTCAAGGGATTTCGGTGCTGGCCGAGGATTTAGGCTTAATCCTAAAAAAAATATTAACCAAATGGCAGTGCTGATGGTGAGTCACCACAGGAAACTCCTTTTGGTCTAGCAATAGCCCTAATAGCCCTTACGTCAATATTTATGACAAAAACAAAAACAACCCAGGCTACTGCTGACAAAAACAAACTCATCACGAATTTAGAAACCGATCATCTCCTCTTTTGGACCAAAATGCATTTGAAATACAGCGATATCACCTCTTTAGTATCCTTGAACCATAAAAATGCCTTAAGTGCTTTGGCCAGACAGCAGCAACCTGCCTCTGCTAGTGGGCTACACTATATGGACAAAAGTATTGGGACATCCTTAATTACTGAAGTGCCGCCCCTACTTCCAGCGTGGGAGAATCGTAATGCTTCAGCAGACCAAGACATGTTGGACAACGTCATGTTTCCAACTTTGTGGAGACAGTTTGGGGAAGAACCTTTTCTATTCCAGCATGACTGTGCCCCAGTGCACAAAGCGAGCTCCGTAAAGACATGGCTGGATGAGTTCGATGTGAAAGAACTTGATTGTCCCGCATAGAGCCCTGACCTAAGCCCCATCCAACACCTTGGGGATGAACTAGAGTGGATATTGCAAACCAGGCCTCATCAGTGACTGACCTCATGAATGCTCTCCAGGCACAAATTCACACAAACACTCCAAAATTTTGTGGAAAAAGTGGAAGCTGTTATAGCTGCAAACGGCAGGACCAACTCCATGTTAACGTCTACGTATTTGAATCCAATATCATTAGTCCCTGTAGGTGCGATCGTCAGGCGTCCCAACATCTTTTGTCTATATAATGTATACGTACACATGTCTATGGAACCGTTAGAATGGTTACATAAGTGAAAACAAGACCGAAAATGCTAGTGCCAACAAAACACAGATAAAAAAATACACCCAACAGTGACCATGACCTCGAAAACCAGGCAGTTATATCACAGGCGGGTCGTGGAAACTTGTTACCAAACCAGCCAAAACCTCACAAATTTTAACATTCATTTCATTGCTTCTACGCGTGTGCGCGTCGAAATATAGGCTGTAGTGCCTTAAATGCGGCGTTTGTGAACAATTTATCCACCAATTTCAGAGCAATTTCCAGAGATATCTTTCAGTAATGTAAACAAACCTCTGTAGAGTTAGCTTAGCTTAGCTCGACAGCTATTCGCGTTTGGGCCAAAAATTCGTCTGGTTTTAGTTCTATCTTTTATATTTTATCGTTAGATATCCACCAACCTTTTTGTGGTAGCAACAAACTGCCTTAAGCTCTGGTAAGGTCGAAGTTCTACCAAAAAGGTTGAAGGACGCGAAGCACTTCCCCACAGACGACAGCGCCATGTTTACAGCAGAGAGTCTGACGACAGCAGGAGGCGCTGGTTCAGTGTCTGAATGTGAAAAATACTCCTGAAATTTTATATAATTAATATATTTTTAAGATAGGATAAGATAAGATACGACAAACCCTTTCTAGTCTCACACTTGGGAAATGTACATTGTTAGAAAGTGGACAGTACAAAGGTAAGAGCAGCATAAACGATAGAATAAAAACTATACCACACGACAGTATAAGTACTATACACGAACAGTAGAATAGAAGCTAAACAACACAATAGTATAGTATAAAACGTGCTATAAATAAACAGTGGAATAGGAGCTATACAACACAACAGTATGCAAATATAAATATAGACATTTGTGTGTGCGCAAATATATAAATATGTATATAAAAACATATGTAAGTATGCACACATTGAGGATATGTATGTATGTATGTACATAGTGGATATATATGTGTATGGACACTGTGGATGTATATGCAGGTACACGCTGGAGTGTCATTTGTTTGTAGAATTAAGGGTACTGCCTAATGCTTGGGGGCTTCATACCTCTATAGCTGTTTCCTGAGTCTGTTTATGGGGCTGTGGAACGTCCCATTCTCTGTTTTAGAGAATCCTCCTGAGTCAGAACTGTTCACAGCGGTGGTGAATGGAACCAGACGTCAAAATAGCTCAACTGAAATACAGTGATATCAGCTCTTCAGTGCCTCTGAAGCATGAACATGCCCCAAAGTCTTCAGCCACACAGCAGCAACCTGCCACAGTGGCCAACCCACACAATATGGACAAAAGTATTGGGACACGTATGTTTCTCAGGGTTTGTGCTAGACCCCTTACTTCCATTGAAGGGCAATCTTAATGCTTCAGCAGACCAAGACATTTTGGACAACGCCATGCTTCCATCTTTTGGACAAAGTCTGGGGAAGAACCCTCTCTATTCCAGCATGACTGTGCCCACGTGCACAAAGTGAGCTCCATGAAGACATGGCTGAATGAGTTTGGTGTGGAATAGTTGTTCACAGTGGTGGTGCATGGAACCAGACATCTGAAGAGTTTAAAACCTCTCTAAAAGCTCCCTCACTGAAAGTTATTTGTACATATTTGAAATATATATATATTCACATATATGCTTCCTGATGCCTCAGACATTGTCCTGCTGGTTAGAGAGTTGTCCCTGCAATCAAAAGATTGTGGGTTCAAATCCCAGGACTGCTAGTGGCACCAGTGAGGTTCCCTTGAGTAAGGTACCGTACCCACACACTGCTCCGTGGGCGCCCTCTGTTGGTGGGTGCCCCCTGCTTCACTTGAAGAATGGGTTAAATGCAGAGGAAGAATTTCACACTGTTCACACTGTGTGCTGTGGTGTGTTCACACGTGACTATAAAGGGCCAATTTATTATATTTTGGCAGCTGATACCAACTGGCTGAACAAGCTGATCAGAAAGCCTGGTTCTGTTCTGGGGGTCAAACCTGGGACGCTGGCGAAGGTGTCTGAGAGGAGAATGGTGAAGAAGCTTCTCTGCATCATGGACAATCCCTCCCACCTCCCATTAGAGCACACAGCAAAAGACATATTGCCCCTAAATGCAGGTCTGATCGCCACAGGAAATCCTTTCTACCTGTGGCCACGAGACTGTATAACTGTGCCCCGTTCTGTAGGGGACCTTTAAGTTTTCTTTAAATCGTTATTCTGTTCTGAATCAGATTTGTGTAATATACAACTCAGCTGTTTAATCTGTCAATTGATTGAATGTTATTGAATGTCAATCTCATTACCATGTCATCTGCTACTATTTTATAACATTTATTTTTATTGCACTAACACCAAGCCACTTCCGTAAGTCACACTGCACTACTGGTCTACTGGTACGGCTCTCTAAATCTTTACATACAGCAACATCAGTTTTACGCGGTTATTAGTTACACTAATGTTCTTGTTCTTGTGATGATGCTGCACTACTGTTTATTGTCTGCATTCTTTTTTTTTATCATGTCTTATTGTTTTTTTATTCTTTCTTGTTGCACTGAGCAAGAATGTCCCTCGGGATAAATGAAGGTCTTTCTTATCTTATTAAGATATTATTTATGTTGTAGATGTGACGCTTGGTTCCATTCACCACCAGTGTAAAGACATTCAAGTCAAGTTTCTCTACAATGAACCATTTCGCACCAAATGCAGTTTGGTTAAATGCAGTTGTTTATACTGTCAGCTAAAATAATGATAGGCCTTAATTTCTCCTTTTTATGTGCACAAGTACACATACACTGACACTGTGATGTTTGACTTTGTGATGAATAAGAAGGACACCTGGCCCTACATTTTGCTGTTTTATGGGGCTGTTATTTATTTCAAAGGGTTAAACTCTGCCTGAATTAAATTCTGCACTTCTCAGACCATGAAACAGGGGGAAGTGATAAGAAATCAGAAATATGAGTGTCTGAGTGCCACAAAAATCACATTGTGGCCATTAAAATCAATGCATTGATTAAAAAGTGATGTTGAATCACTAATGCGTTTTAAGCTGCTTCTCCCATTTTCTCACATTATTCCTCATGAATGTGATGTTTATACACTATATGGGACGCGTGACCATCACACCAACAGGAACTTTAATGACATACAAAGACTTTAATATGGAGTTGGTCCCCCTTTGTAGCTATAAGAGCTTCCACTCTTCTTGGAAGGCTTTCCACAAGATTTTGGAGTTTCTGTGGGAATTTGTGCCCATTCATTCTGTAGAGCCTTTATGAGATCAGGCACTGATGTTGGGCGAGACCTGGCTCGCAATCCCCGTTCCAGTTCATCTCAAAGGTGTTGGATGGGGTTGAGGTCAGGGCTCTGTGAGGGACAGTCAGGTTCTTCCACACTGAACTCATCCAGCCACGTCTTGATGGAGCTTACTTTGACTTACTTGGACACAGTCATGCTGGAATAGAAAAGGTTCTTCCCCAAACTGTGTCCACATGGCTTTGTCCCAAATTTCTTGGTATACTGGAGCATTAAGATTGAACTTCACTAGAAGAAATGGCCACCTAAATTCAGTAATTAAGAATTCAGTAATACTTTGGGCCACATAGTCTCAATCATTGCTCATAAATCAGCCTAAATTAGCCTTTCATTTTTTCCCACCCATATTCGCTCCGATTGGTTATCAACGGCACCCCCTGTCTTATGATTGGCTGGTGGTTAACATTCACCAGGCATTGCTTGTGAGAAGGAAAGATTAGCCAATCCCGGAGCAGGAGCTCAAAACATTAACCAATCGTATTGGGGAGAAGGCGGGGCTTGTAAGAAAATTGGGCGGGGAAAAAACCCACACACATAACTCAGTTACCAGGCAGATCACTCGCAACATGGCGGCAGCTGGGAACGAAGGGGAGACGTTATTGCCAGATATCGAGGAGGAGGAGGAGGCGGAGGCGATGGAGAGGGAAATGGAGTCGGAGGACGAAGAGAGGATGGGTGTGGAGAATTCAGAGGATGATGAAGACGAGGACGATGAGGGCGACACGTCCGAAGACGAGCGAGAAAACGAGGCAGAGATCCAGCGCCTGGAGGAGCAGGTGGGCTTCAGTCAGAATGAATGGAAGAACTCACCAGGAAATCGGCTCTTTTGAACCGAATCATGTCTTTTAACGATAAAATGAATGTAAACGAAATTCATATTTTAGTTTCTGTGGGAAATTTGTGCCTGTGCATTCTGTAGAGCATTTATGAGGTCAGGTAAACTATCCGTCCTGATTCACTGATTCACTGAGTCACTAGTTCAAACTACTCGAGAGTTATCGTTACGCCCAAGCTGTAGGCTCTGTTATTTTATTAACATTATTTTATACTACCCCCTTATCCGGAAAAAAAATAAAAATGCTAATACTAATGAATTGAATGATTGTATTGGGAATCGAACAGTTCGAAAGAGTCGGTTCGTTCAAACGATTCCAACTTCTTTAGCCCAGGCTAGGCTAAAGCTCTGGTGGGATGCGTAGTTAAGCAAAAATGCTGGAAAATGTCACCCAGTGGACTAATAAATTACTTCTTTGTGCTTTTAATGCATCAGATGGTGTCGTCTTTGCAGTTTGTGTGCACATAAAGCAGTTCAATTGAGGTTAGCCTCAGTAAGAAAAACAGTGGGAGTAGTAACGTTAGCCAGTTAGCCTCGAGGCTCTGGGCTCTCTTCTCAGCAGGATAAAGATGATAAGAGGGGCTTTTATTAAAACAGTGGGGTGTAAAAGTGAATTTTGTGATTATGTGAATGTAGTTGGTCCTTTAATACGCGATAAATTCCCTTTTGGGGGGGTAACATTTGCTCCTGGGTCTTGTTGGGTTTAGCTAATGTTGTCAAATTGCGCGCCATTGCTGTGGGCGTGAATAAACACAGATTTAAAGATCTTCAACCTGATTTTCATTTTCTATGTAATTTTATAAGATTCCAGCCTTTATACACAGCACAAATGGACAACTCGGGCATGGAGCCAGCAGTTCTGTCTCTGTTGTGTTTTTTTTGTTGTTGTCGAGGCAATCCGTCAGGTTCCACATCTTCATCTTTTCGCAGCTGGATTTATTTGCTGTTAAAAGCTCCTCAGATCTGTAATTGTTTTTTGTGCGGTCTGGGTGAGAAAAAGGCAGCTGGGTGGTCTGATGTTGGGCTCATGTTGCTCATCAGCGGCGCCGAGTGCTGCACGATGCTCCGGTTTTAAATAATATCACAGTAGCCTATACACAATACGGACAAAAGTATTGGGACGCCTGACCATTCCACCAACTGGGACATCCCAATCAAATACGTAGACTTTAATATGGAGTTAGTCCCCCCCCCCCTTGCAGCTGTAACAGCTTCCACTCTTTTTGGAAGGCTTTCCACATGATTCTGGAGTTTCTGTGAGAATGTGAGCCCAGTCATTCTGTAGAGCATTTATGAGTTCAGACATTGATGTTGGACGAGAAGGCCTGGCTCGCTGTCTCCGTTCCAGATCATCCTAAAGGTGCTGAATGGTGTGGAGGTCAGGGCTCTGTGTGGGCCAGTCAAGTTCTTCCACACTGAACTCATCAAACCATGTTTTTATGGAGCTTGCTTTGTGCACTGGGTCCAGTTGGAAGCATGGTGTTGTCCAAAATGTCATGGTGTGCTTGATTTTAGATAGACCTGTGGCAGTGGGTATGACTGAAACACCTGAATTCAGAAGATGCGTCCTAATACTTTTGTACAAATAGTCATTTTGATTGACATAAGAGCTTTCTAAAGAAGCATGGGCTGTTTTTGCATGCAGGCAAACCACAGGTATTCCTGAAGTATTTTTTTTCTGTGGGTCTTTGAGGGACTTCAGGGAGGGATTGTATTGCATTGTAGAAATGAGCCGTCCTATTGAACAGGCTGATCTCAGGATATCTGGTTAAAGCCAATTAGACACTTTCAGCGCCTCAGGATCACTGTGCTTCTCGCCAGGAGCAAAATATCATAATACTGCTCAGTGTGTGATATGTTTTGCTAAGGTTTGTCATGGTGGAACAGGCTGAAAGAATCACTATTGCCTCCAGAGCTTCCCACAGAATTGGATTCAATTTTGGTGGTTACTGGTGCTGACTTGGTGGTTGATATTGACGTGACACTATTTACAATTCGGTAGGTACATGGAAAGTACAAAGTGTTAACTTTAACAACCCTGCTGACGGGGAAGAGAGGGATGGGAGTGTCAGTGTTGATATAGTGGCAGGCCACCACAAATTAATCAATGAATGGGAAACACTGGCCACTTTTATAGGTTTAAGCTCGTAGTAGTCCTTCGCCTCTTTATGTGGCCAGTGAGCCCTCTCTCATTGTTAAGAGAGCACAAACAAAATGTTTTTCTGTGTTATTTGATCCAGACCCTACAAACTATTTGTGATTTTGCTCTGATTTTACCAGTTAATGTTTTTGGATGCGCTTTCTCCTTCTAAGAGACAGAAGCCTGGTCTCGTATGACTGGAAAGAAGTGCCTGGGTGGGTTGGCCAGATGGCCGCCCAAGTGGACAGACTTTCAGCGCAGTGGAGAAATCTGACATGAATATCGACTGAGGGGCTCCAAACCCAGCCCGATGTGGCAGTGGGCAGCAGCTTTGGCCAATACTCTCAGATCTTTCTTTAATAAACTCTTCACTGTGTGTGGCGTTCTGGTTGTTTGTGTCTCGCTCCCTGAGAGTTTTCTCTCGCACTCTCATTACTCCGCATCGCTGTTCCTTCTGCGTGACTAGATTTGTTCCCAGAGTTCCAAACATGATTGAAAATATATTTTTTGTACCAGAAAAACTTGAGACTCATGAAAATGGGGCTGAAATCTTGTAGGGTACACTACCTTTAGGCCATGTGTAAGGCGGCTAGTAGGGCTGTTACAGTTTAACACTGACAAATACATTGTTCAGCATATAACTAAAAAGGTAGTTTTAGTTCAGAATAGTGATTCTTTGGAATTTCATTGCAACAGAGAAAAGTGCATGTCCTTATAAAGCTGTGTTCAGTCTGTGCGATGTTGCATCTCATTGCAGTTGTTTCTAGTGTGCTTGCGAGATCTTGATGGTTTAGGTGTCCTCTCGTTCAGTGATGAAAATTGTTTGTGTAGTAAATGTGAAATTTTATATTTGCTGTTTTAAATTACGTGTACATGATTAATCATGGAAGTGATCACTGGATTACCTGGTTTGTGATAAGATTGACAGCAACAATCCACCATCCATTTAGTTTTTGTGCTAAATGCAGCTAGTCTGTAACTGTTTCCCCATAGTTCAAGTTCAAGTGTGTTTATATAGCACATTATCATGCACAGAAGGTCATTCATTGTGCTATACAGCAATGGAAATTAAAATTAAGAATAAAGAAAAATTTGAGAAAAATAAAACAAGATAAAGAGAGGGTTAAAATAGGTAAAAGAATACACAAAATAGCATTGAAAGTGCAACAAGATAATGAGAGAGGTAAAAGAATACATAAAATGGCATTAAAAGTGCAGTTAAAGTGCATAAGGGATTCCAATTAAATTTGACATAGCACTTAAACTATATAGTAATTACGAGGTATGGGTATCGAGAACCAGTATTAAAGTGGTCCCTGGTTCCTCCTGGTGCCTGACTGGTCAGTCCTGAAATATATAAAGCTCCTGGACAAATGATGCTGCTATTAGCGTTCATGTAGCGTTAATATGTTCTAGCGTCGCTGTCGTTTTCAAATGGTTGATGCTGGATTGGATCAGTGTGGGATGGACAGGAACACCACCAGACAATTTCTGGATCAGACATTTGGAGCAATTGCTCCTCCCTCATTAGAAATGCAGGATACTTGGGACACAGTTTAGCTCCTTATTTTTCCAAACAAGTCATAATAAACTAACTGCTGTCTTTATTTTTTGCACCAGATCATGGAGAGTAGGATCGGTAAGAATATCAGTAAGTAGCCAAGTCAAGTAGGTTTTATCATTTCAACCATATACACACAATAAACAGTGAAATGAGAACATGGCTCCAGGACTATGGTGCAACACAAGAACAGAACAGCACAAGACCACAAGTGCAATCAGGACAACAGTGTGCAACAAACACAAGTGCACCAATACAATTCGACAAAATGCAGAACAGAGTTAAACAGCAATAAATATGACGTGCAAATACAGCAAAACGTGCAAAAGAAAAATAAATGCTGGTATCAAGAAGCAGTATCAGTAAAATTCTCACAATACTCATCTCTTGTAATTACTAGTATTGAGTAGTTACCACATGGCAGCATATTCCTAGCACCATAATCATAGGTGTGTGCGCAGCTTTGCTGGACTTGTGCAGGCCAATATTCTCCGTAGTCGGTTTGGCAGAACATTAGTGCTTCCTAGCACAAGATGAGTGTTTCTGGGGCAGTTAAATTATTTGGTTGGGTGGGGGGGGCGGAGTGGGAGTAATGCAATTACTGACTTGCTTCTCACCATCCTCTCGATGCTTTGCGAAGATTCAGATTGCGGTCCCGCTGCTCTACGCCAGTCATGCGTCATTACGAACAGCTGCAGGGCGGTGATTTGCATAGAATAGCAGGACATCTCTGGGACTGACGTTGCCCGTCTAGGTTTTATGGTTGTCTGTGTGGGAAGCCGCCGCTGGTTGCGTGCGCTGGCGCTTCGCTCGGGCTGGAACAGCTGCGCCTCTCCACAACATCGGCCAGTTGGTTGGAACACGGGGGAACGCAGCGGACGGGTCCCCTAATCCCCGCTCTCGCCATGACGGGCACAACGAGGCTCTGCAGAGATTACGAGGGATCGACCACAATTGGGAACCATTTAGATCTAGATTTACATCTGTTTCCTTTTTTTGGTGTTTCTGCCAAGTCTGAAAATAATTCAAGAATTTTGACTATTTGCTGCCGTCATGTCTGTTTTTAAATGAAGGCTTTTTATCAAGACATACAAACACCTGCTTTTCCATACTGTTCCTCCACAACCACCTACCACATCCTGTTCTAACACAAAGCTAAGGATTTCCCAGTTCGTTAAGGTTAAAAAAAATTACATTTTTGTCTAAACACCATGGACATTTCCTGGAACGGCAATTATTTTATGTAGAAGGCAGCCATTTTGTACACTGGGTTAATGTTAATGCTAAAATGTCTAAAAAGAGCTCCCTAGTTCATTGTTGCTCAGGGACTTTGCCATGCTTTAGAGGTCCCGTTGTGACAATTGTTCCAGTGTACTGGAGCTTTTGTTCCCTTAGGGTTTCACAGTGCACTGTTAAAGCTGGCCAGTCACGACTTCAGCTCAGTTTTTGGATTATTTTAAAATGGACAACAAATGTTGTTTGTAGTCTCTTGCCTCTTGAACTTTTAAAACAAGTAGAATGTTCATATGCACAGCATATTGTTTGATTTGTCAAAACACAGTCTGTGATTTTTGAGGGGCGGGGTTTGTGTAATTTTTGTAATTTTCTGGTTAGTATCGTGAATACAGTTCACAAACTGTTGTGCTACTCTGTCCACAGTGTTCTGCCCAATACAGCCTGTGCTGTTTCATTCAGCACCTTTTATTAAAGCACATTGACGGAGAACACCATTCTCCTTCGCAAGAATGAGCGCCTGAATGAGGCGTAGTTTGGCTCTGGGGCTGAATGCGGCAATTCGGTTGGAAATCTCATGTTCAGGGTCTGATTTTATCAGAGTGTAGTCGCAGCAATCCTGCCCACGCCGCCAAATGACTTCGTTGATTTCCCTGGCTTCAGTTCAGGTGCTTTTATGTTGTGGTGGTGGCGCGTTGGTAGCTGACTAATCAAAGGCCCCGGTGCCACAGAGAATCGTTTTCATGGTTGTTTTTATGGTTATCGCGTTGCCTTATTAAAGCTGCATTACTGGCACTTCATTAGACAGGCGCTTCAGGGGTGTAATTGTGATGATACGGTGTTAC
Organism: Alestes dentex; assembly: GCA_037576975.1. Classification (NCBI taxonomy): domain Eukaryota; kingdom Metazoa; phylum Chordata; class Actinopteri; order Characiformes; family Alestidae; genus Alestes; species Alestes dentex. The sequence goes on from JBBIGA010000040.1 coordinate 1,317,483, forward strand.
CTTTGTGAAAACTACGTCCTAATGTGTTTGAGTGTATTCATGTGTATTCATTTGTGGGCGACTGACTGTTTCGTACAAAAAAAACCTGACCAGTATTTTGATGTTGGCCCATGTTCATCTTACTTTCTAAGGATTTTTCCTTCAAAGGTGTTTCATTTTCTTTGTGTTTCCTGGGTTTTGGAAACGTGACATACTTCCAAGTCAAACACAGTGTCAGGGACTCTGAGCTAGCAGTGAGGTTCAAGTAATATGACACGATAGGCTGAGCTTAAAGGGCCCATATCATGGGAAACAGAGCTGAAAATGTAAGCCTTTTTTTTTTTTTTCTTTCAATTATTACAACATTGCACTCATTTCTCAGTCCACCCAGTCCTTATATGAGACAAAAAGCAGAAAAAAAATAGCCTGTTTGGAATCCACTGGGTTTTTTTTGTTTTTTTTGTTTGTTTGTTTTTTTTCTTCATGTCACAAATATGCATGCATTTACTAAACCTGCTTCTTTAGTCTACATCACTTTAGCCCCACCATTCATGCTGAGTGTTACAGCTTGGGCATAAAACAGGTCAGACGACCAGCACAGATTACATATACATTAAGGGTGCATATTTTAAATGAGCTAACATCAGAAAACATAATTATTATTGTGAATTGTCACATTTCTTAAGTAAAGTCATACTTTATTTACTACTTTGCATCTGTCCATTTGTTTTGCCGTTGATTGAAACTTAAATTCTTGATCACCTTTACCCAGTGCACTAAATGTGCAGCTTTTAATTTAAAATATAAACTTTCAAAATGAGTGAGCTCTCCATCTCTGTCTGATCAGAACTGTGTTGAGATTGATGCCTAGTGTAGCCAACCCCATGAAGACTGGTAGCTTTTTTTGTTTTATTTTCTAGCAGAGGTCAGGTGTTGAATCACTGTATGATTTCGGATTGTGGAGGTCAAGTAACCATGGTATCTTTTCTCAAGAACTCTAAGGGCGCCGTTTTTCATTGGTGCTTTTTAAGTTGTGCATCTTAAACACTCTACCACAGTAAGAAATGCGCTACAAACGTATTACAAGATCAGAACTAGCCAGCATTGCTTTTCTTGCCTTGTCACAATCATGAAATTTTAGTTGTGCATTTCCCTTTTGTTCATTTTGTGCAGCTAGAAAAGTGGAAACCTAAAGTAGTTGAATAGACGGATGAGCCTAGCTGTGCTGACCACTAACTGTCTTTACTTTGTAGCCAATGTTACGATGAGCTAAGACTAAATTGGAATGTGTAACATTTTAGCGTTAGCAGTGTTTTTGCATTAGCTGCTTAGTCAATAAATAATCATATTTTATTTTTATTTGATGGTTACTTGACATTAGGCTCGAGTTTCATACTTTCTTCCCGTTCAGAGGTTTCACTGCATTATTCGGTATTTGTTTGTACTTGCTTTGGGCATTTTGGTGATGGCATTTTTTTCCAAAAAAAATCCCCAAAACCACAGTATGGTGGTGAGGATGCGGTTTTCATTTTGTGGATGGTGGGGGGGCATATTGAGGCCCAGACTCTCGGTATCAGACTCTTGGTATTTCTAAATGTATACTGTTGGCTGGTTTGTGTTGTAATGTTGCTACAAGCTGCACTGTGGCCCATGGAGAAACGTCTCATCTCACTATATATGTATACACAGCTTCTGATGACACTAAAGTAACCTTGAAAAAATATACTGTCATACCACCTCTTTCTTGGTTGACACGCATTAAGTGTTGTTTACTTATCGTTACTGTTGGAACCAAAACAGGGTAACGAGTAAACGTTCTTCACTCTTGTTTTGAGTTTTAAATTTGGGCCGTTTTTATCAGTCCGTTCATAAAATATTCGCACGATGTAAAGTGCAGCTGATGTTTTTGATTTCTGTAAAAGGACAGCATCAGAACAGAGATACGAGCTGACAGAACACTCCCAGTTCACGTGTTCGGTCCAAGAATAATCGTTTGTAACAAGAGTGGGAAATAATTAATCAGCCGTAATAATTGCAATAAGGAAATTCATAAAATAGTTGTACTTTGTGGCAGGAGTCCAAAATGAAGTACAAATAGATGTACTTCATTTTGAAGTACAAACAAAAGTTGCCTTTGAATTTTTTTTTTTTTTTTAGCTCGTCTTTCTAATGTCTGTACCCTTTGCTTTCTGTTTGCAGCTGTCGATCAATGCTTTTGATTACAACTGCCATGTGGACCTGATCAAGCTGCTGAGGCAGGAGGGGAAGCTGCACAGGCTGCGCAAGGCCAGGCAGAAGATGGGCGAACTCTTCCCTCTTACTGAAGGTGAGCCCCGGGATTCGTGGATTTCTCTTAAAATAAATGTTCGCCAGGTTAAAAGCAGTGACATGTTCTCTTTAATTTAAAATTTTATTATACCTTATGTGTCAACTTAGACCAATTTCACTACACGTTGTACTTCTATAACTATAGATGTGACAAAGAAATTTGAATCTTTTCCCAGGCTGAGATAAGATCTACAGAAATGACTCATGAAATACAGTTTCAGTGCCTCTTTAGTTGCCATGTATTAGATTAGGGCTGCAGTGTCTACTGCCCCAATATGATAGTAGTTTAACTAAGCCTAATGCTATTAGGCCTTTTTCTTTTTTTAATATTCATGTTTTCATTTTGGCATAATTTAAATGGTTAAGATTATTATGTGGTTTGGTGTGAAACACTTTGTTGTGGAGTCAGAAGTCTTCAGTGGTGGTGAATGGAACCAGACGTCTGAAGAGTTTAATGGGTTTAGAGTTTCCTCAGAGAAAGTTGGTTCTTGAAATGGTTATGAAGGCACAGTCAGACTTATTGAGAAGGTTTTTACATAAAACATACTTTTCCCAAAACACTACCCAAACAATTTTATTTTCCAACTTTGCCATTCTCTGCATTCCATGTAAACACAGTGTAGGTTCACTGGTGGTCTTGGATAGTAAATAAAATGGTTATATTTGTGTTGTAGAGCTTCTCCACAAACATTTAATGCCAAACCTGCTCTGAAAGACATACTAAACACCAAAATAAGAATAAATATAGGATTATTTGTTGATTTTTTTTTTTTTTTTTTTTTTTTTTCTTCCCCTTCAACACTTTACAATCCAGAATCCAGATTCTGTAGATTCTAATAACTAGGGATGCACCAGTGCCGCTTTTCCCCACACATCGTGATCCAGGAGACACCACTTCTGTATTACCAGTAGAAATATGATCTTGGTCGTGATCATCCGGTGCTGTTTGTTTAATAGGTGGTTCATTCGGAGCCTGGCCTTCTGAGGTGACCATGCCTCCATCACGCCTTCCCTCGTTGGAGTCGTGACTGTAGCTTTAGGACAAAGTGTGCTTTTTCATGGCAGGGATTTTCTTTTATTATTTGTTGTGGGAAGCAAAATACTCCAGTTACGTAAGACGTACATTTTAGAAGAGAAAGGACAAACTGGAGAGATGAAGGTCTGCTGTGTTTGTTGTGCTGCGCTGCAGGGGGGCATTTTAGTGCAGATTAAGCCCAGAAAATGTAAAGCCCAGCTCAGGGACACTGATTCATACAGATGATTGAACTCTTCAGCTAATTACACCCCCCCCCCCTTACACACGCACGCACGCGCGCGCACACACGCACACACACACACACACACACACACACACACACACACACACAGTTGGCTGATCAAGTGTGTCAGGACCTGGGAGGAAAAGAAATATGTGCAACCTTTCATAACTGTGAAGTGATAATTTGTCAAAAAATTGTCTAATGGGGATCCTGTAAAAGGGGCAGTTTGTCTCTCTATTCTTCTTCTCTCTCTGTGCTTCTCTCTGTCTTTCTAGCAAGCACTCATACTGCTTGGTTCTATGAAATGCTGGCCTTATGGTAGCAATAGAAGCAAAATAAAGACTGAAGTTGATTCAATTACAAATGATGTTCTCTGCAGAAAACCTAAATCCATTAGATTGTGATGCATGTCATAAAGAGAAAATGGGTGCAAATCAATGCAAGACTGTGAAGAAGTCTTTATATGTACACACACACACAGAGTACTGTACATATATATAAATAAAATAAGCACACACACACACAGCTTTGGAATAGCCATGCTACAGCACTGTTTTCAGGTCTGACCCTGTCTCTGTTGGTCATACAGAGATTTGGTTGGACTGGCTGAAGGATGAGATCGGTCTGATCGAGGGCGAGGAGGCGGAGCGGGAGAAGATTTACGAGCTCTTTGAGAAAGCTGTTAAGGACTACATCTGTAAGTGCCGCCTCATTTTCACAAAGCGTCTGAATGAACAGTAACTTGACTCAGGTTGGCGAGGACTCCAACTTGGCCTCCTGTGGGCTATTTTCATCCGGCTGTTCAGTTTCTAATTTTTGTAAATGGAGCTGTGGCCGTGAGGTTTAGGGACTGAAGTTAATTATTAATATTATGAAGATTATTATGTACATTATTCTGTCCACTTGGTTCCTGCTGTAACAATGCAGATTTACCCACCTGTGGGACTAATAAAGGGTTCTCATCTTATCTCTTAGAAGAACGTTGAAGACTAACCACCAGTTCGTATGCGAACAGAAAAGAGAAGTGTGTCGTGTAAAATTCCGTTTTAATGAGTGAGTTTTTCCTGATTTCCACCTGCCCTCTCATCCAGGTCCTGATATCTGGTTGGAGTATGCGCAGTACTCTATAGGAGGCATGGGGGCTGTGGGTGGCATAGACCGGGTTCGCTCCATTTTCGAGAGGGCTGTGACCGCAGTGGGTCTGCACATGACCAAAGGAGCTGCTCTGTGGGAGGCCTACCGCGAGTTTGAGATCGCCATCCTCTCCACGATACAGGTATCAACTAACTGTCAATCATTACTTTTATTTGGAAATGTTAGAAGCCTACAATGTTAGAAGCCTACAGCTAACACACGCTTTTAGGGGTAATGATGCAAATTGTTAGGTCTGATGGAATTTCTGTCCTTTTTCTTCTGCTGAGCTTAAATGTAGCACATTTCTGCAAACCCCAGTGCACAATTATCATTCATTTACGGAATGCAATATTACGGAATGCAGTAAAAAGCTGTAAAACTGTCAATACTGTTATTTTAGTAGCCAAAGAGCTGATTGAGGTTTTAAAACTGAACACAACGGACTTTTAAAAAGCAAGTTAACTGATATGAAATTATTCAAACATTCTCATCGCTTGTAAGTTTTCCAAAATGACATTTAAGAAGTCAGGACAAGATATGCAGGACTTCATGTGCTCGTCAGGCATGCAAATCAAAACCCCGTCATCACTGACAAGGACACGCAGAAAGATGTGTCTGTCAGAGGAAGGGGGATGTACCGCCTCGCTGCAGTACATCCATCATCTACAAGGGTCGTCAGAAGACTAACTTAATTGCAGTTCTGTCACAAAGTGAATTGCGCATGAATGAGCAGTTTTTTTTAATCAAGTGGTCTCTGGAAACGGTCACCAAAGGTATAAAAAAAAAAAGGTATTAAAAAAAACCCCTTGCACTGCTGTTAACCATTAGATCCCTGAGGGTGTATTTCCAGTTTCTATATTACTTGTTATTTTCTAATATTTAAACAGTGTGTAATGCACAAGTGTCTGGTATAACTTTTTCAGCACATCCCAGCCAGTATGGTAAAAAAGAATATTTTGGTATTTTACACCTGAATACAACTGACCCAAAACAGAGGGAAAATCTGTTAAACCTTTGACTCTAAAAATCCACATACATGCATACTTAAGCTTTTGGAAGTCTTGAGCTCACACTCACACACATTAGTATTATAATAAGAGATGACAAAATGTTTTAAAATTGAACTGTGTATAAATATTTACATTCACATGGAAGTCTCGGATGTAGTTTATGTATTTACAGTAACTCTCAGTCTGTCACACACACTCCTTTCACCCACCCTCACACACACTCCTCCTGCACTACCCCCCCCACACACACACTCTCTCTCTCTCTCTCTCTCTCTCTCTCTCTCTCTCTCTCTCTCTCTCT
>JBBIGA010000040.1:1335148-1346811 GCA_037576975.1 Alestes dentex
GCTGGCCCCTCCCCCAAAGACAACTGCGTTTAAGACTTCAGACAATGCGCGATCGAACCTGAAAATCGGGCCCTAAGAGTGTAACATTAACTAATCTTACCCAACAAACAGGTGATACTCTGATCATTTTAAAGTTCAAGCTTTTAGCATCCAAAGTAGTGCTTTCCGAGGCACGATAATGTGGATGCCTGAAATAAACGAACTATATTTTTTTCCACAGTACAGTAACAATTAACGTCTTTTAATGCACTTTACTGACCAAAAAAAAGACAAAGCTTCGGAATGCTAGACAGAATCAGATACCAATACAATACACATATTACACTGATTCCATCATCCTTGTTCTGTCTTCACCCAGCATGAAAGCCATTCTCTCTTCTCCCCATCTCCCTCTTTCTCTCAGGCCTGTGGACAATCTTCCACAGCCACGATGACATTTCCGTTCCAACCTGCTGCCCCAGCAAATTCTCACACTAACTTGATCCTGTGTGTGTATGTGTGCTTTTAAAAGATATATCAGCCTAATTTCACTTACAAAAGTTCTACATCTGTTCCACTAAAGTCCACTCTGTTTTCATTTGCTGAACGTCCGTTACGCTGACCACAGCATATAATGTTCTTCCATTTCACTCTCAGCCTACAGAACCCATCTGTCCCCAACTACATCCTTACAATTCCTCTGCATCACACTCCTTTACTTGCCTCCTCTGGCCTCAGTGGGGTCTGGAGATATACACCCCTCAGTCTGCAGTTTGGCTCTCAGTTTTTATTCCTTCATTTTGACCATAGCGCGTGCCAGTCTTTGGCCCGGTGCCAAACTTCAATTAATTACTCGGTCCAGTGAAAATGCCCGGGCGGCAGGCGAGCTGTCTCTTGCCAGTAATCCGCAGAGACTCTCGCTCTGCTGTTTGATCCCAAAGTAGAGGCTTGCATGCCACTCACAGCCATTTTCTCCCCTCGTAGGGGTGAACAGACCCCGCATTCATACAGAACGCTCCAAGGCCTGAGGCGGATCTGGGGTCAGTTTCATTCTGCGTGAGCGCTGAATTCAGTCACTGTGTGCGAAAAAGCCAGCTTCATCCAGAAATGCTGCTCGTAGTTCACCCTTGCGCGCCACTTTATTAGAACGCCCACCCTTGTTGGTGTACAGTAACAGACTGTAAGCCATTTGTTGAAGGATAATTTGTGTTAAGCCGGCAGCAAACTGTGCAAGACCGTCGGCCTTATACGTTTAGTCCACGCTGCAAATGAAATCCTATTCTAGGCTGTGCAAAATTAGTTAACTGCAAAAACACTAACAGCAACTCACATAGTCTAGAGAAAATTTATAGAAATCTGCCAGTGAGGAAAGCAAAATGAGCAAAATAACAAAAGAACAGAGAAAGATTTACCTTGAAATGAGATGATATTGCTAAAATCTGTTTTTGTTTTTTGTACTGTACATTTTATATAATATATATGTGTTTAAAATATACAAATAAATATTAAAATATACAAATAAAAAAGACTATATATATATATATACATACAATTTACTTTTTATATATCAAACATACATATATAACAATACCACATATATGATACATACATCATACATCTGTCATATATGTTGCATACCTCCACTGGCAAAATTATACTTTTGCTTAATTTTCATCCTATTTTCAATATCTCTCTCTAAGTTTTGTTGCGGAGATTTTGTGCAGCGTGATGTTAAGTGGAATTGCTGAAAATGATAAGAAATGACCGTTCTGCTTAGGGGACCAGTTTTATTCTCAAAAATACTTTGCATACCCCCTGGTCAAATGGCACAAGAAGGAGGTCAGTTTGCTCCCTTGAAGTCATGGCCATGGATGGCTGTGGCATTGCTGATTAGTTTAATTCTCATGAAGACAGAGATGAAATGTAGCTTGCTGCACCACTGGAGCCTGAAGAAAATGTCATTTTTAAGTCTGAATCTTTGATGATCGGTAATTGCCATACTGAGAAATGTGCAATAGCCTCTAACTAGTCCTCTGGGCATCCTGACCCATTACAATTATAGATTTCATTTGTGGTGTTTGGGTTATTCAGCATATTAAAATGATTCAAAACATAAAATTTTGATCACAATAATGCAGGGCAATTCTTAACCATGGTACATCACATTGGATGCCCTGATTTTCAACAATATAATTGCAATATGTGCTTTTGTCTGAACGTAATCCAGACCCTGTCCTAACCCGTAATCCTGAAGTATTGAACTACTTAGTTCTCCGAACAGATTATCTGAGTAAATGTTTGATTCCATTCCTATTTTTCAAATATCATACATTTTATGGCAATGTTTAGTTCTACCAGCCTTCTTATGACTGCAGCAAGAGTGAAGAGGTGATCTAAGCCTGGCACTCTTCTGAGATGTTTTATTCATATAGTTCCTGAGCCCATATGCATCACAGCTCTCCCGGTGATGAGAACAGTGACCTGCGATCAGTTAAATGGCTTTCATGTCATAATTTATAAATGCGTATGTGTACGGCTGGAAGGAAATGGTGCAAGATCAGCATTCCTTCCCAGGTGTACACGGATGTGGTCTTTTTCCAACGGCCAGGCAAGACCAGAATACAAAATCTTTTGCAGACTCTAGTTATAGTCAAACCACACCCAAACCAAATGGACAATATAATTCATAGCCATCTCTGCATGTAGACAAATAGCTTCAGTGGCTTTGCAGGAATTGCCAAATAGTCTGATTTCTCTCATGCCTTGATCTGATATGGCAGAACACAGTAGTGGTGTTGAAATTAGCAGTAAATTAGCCAAAGCATTGATAATGTTATGCAGGCTAGCATCCCTGGACTGAGAGAAGGTTGTAACCTGAAAAGCAGTGTGGTTTCCAAATGACACGTTACACTCTCTCTCTCCACATGCACTGGCTTTGTCTAAGACCAACTGAGCTGAGGTTTCTCAGAAAGAGCTGAAATGCCAGGATGATGGTAAGGCAGGGGGTTTACAGGAGGGGAACTAGTCTAACCAGAGGAGGCCAGAGGAGGAGAAGAGAGAAGTACAAATGAAGAAGAGGAAGGGAGGTACATAATATATATATATAAACAGAGAGAGAGAGTGCAAGAGAATTGCATAGATGTAGCAATACCAGAAAAGGACAGATTTGCTAGGCAAATGGTGTGTTGAAATTAGGTCAATTACATCAACACTGGACCAGGTCACAGACATAAAGAGACAGGCACTAGAATGGTCCATTACAAATGCAACTCCCAAAGATGGACCTACACCTGCCTTTCGCATTTTTAATCACACAAACAAAATGAACAGTATCCCTGACTGCTTCACACAGCCAGGGCTTGGCCCAAGGCCGCCAAGCTTAAAAACCTAAGCGGTGGGATCGGCCAGGAGTGCCCTATTGTAATCTGTATAATACTCTACAGACCATTAGCCTCAGTGCCCATGTCTTTATTCACCTCTAGAGAGAAAGAGGGAGGGAGGTAAAAAGCTAAAAATGCCCTAATCCTCTCATCCATATGCCATACAGTGACAAACGTTTGGGTGTGCTGTACCACAGAGGTAAGTGAGCCTGGCTTCACAATAGGGCATGGGATTTAGTAGCTAGTACGACATTTTAACATCCCAAAAATGGTGAGCAAGAAGCCTTAGTGACTTGAGGAATGAGAATCAGTGAACAGTTGGTTTTTTATGTCGTTTCAAAAAGCAAAGCATGACAAAGCGATGGAACCAGGAGTATCCTGTTACACAGTGTGAATGAGATGCATCTTCTGAATAACTGTACTTGCCGTTTCATGTTTAATTCATGTAGTCCCCGAAAACTTCAAAGGGCCTTTCAAATAGTTCAAGGGAAAGAAGCTCCTCTAGGTTACTTTCAAACTAAGCGAGGGAGCAAAATGACAGGCGTTATCAGAAAAAAGGGCTGGTACACTATTTGGGCTTGTTATTGTGAGTGGCCGGACAGAACCAGTCTGTCTGCAAGAGGGCAGACGATATCCTCCACTCACCAAAGAGGACAAAGGCTCTCTTTAAGTCCTTCCCTGATGGGGCCGCTTCATACTGTACTCTTCCTGAAGATTCTCAGCACTTCATTAGTGATAGCCAGAGTGGACACTAAATAGAACCATCAAGGTGGAATGAATAAGAACGTTGGTCATTTTACTCACGGGAAAAGATTAAAAAACATGAAAAATGGCTTACGTCAGTCAATACTGAATATACTAGTAATACCAAATTAGTAAATTTCCCCCATTATCAGTATAACAGTCATGTCACTATATATATATATATGTGCAATATATTACAGAAAACATTTTTTGATGAAACTTAATTTGATTCTTGGGGAAGCTCTTAGTTTTGGTTGCCACGAAGCTCAAAAATAAACTTCAGATCCATTCGACAGTGAAATGAATTAACTGAAAAGGAGAGGGATTCAACAATGAAACAAGCATCATAGGACAAGTTGTGCTCTAGAATGTCACTGGAGTTCTAAAACGAATGTGAATCCAGAGTAAAACTGAATAAAAAATTTTACGCAGCTTCACGAGAACATTTGGGCACTGCACATGCGTGTGTCTAATCAAGATAATGAGACCATGGAACACCAGGGTAAAAACAATAGCAGTGATTAGACTTTTTTCCCCCTACTGCTCTCATTAAATCACATTACAACGCATTACATCACTTTTGCAGATGTACTTGAATAAAGCCCGGTCCATTTAGATAATTGCGCACGACCCCAGATGTATCTGGTGCGAGTGATGGACAACAGTTTAGCCAATGCCCTATTTGACACACCTGGCACAGTGTGTGAATGATTTTATAATAAAGATTACATGCGGTTGGAGTACAGGCAATGTGGACACAGAGAAAAGCTAGACGAGTCAAATTAAGAGCATTTGCAGGACACACACACACATACACACAGCTTGTGTAATGCTCTTTGAGCATTACTGGTAGTGTTGTGCAAGCCTAGAGTCATGGGCACTCACTCAATTTGTAGTTATGCAGTGTTTTTTGTGTCAGCCCTGTTTGGCGGTGTCATTAATTAACTGCAAGTGCAGTTGAACAAGAAGGACGCTGCTCCAAAACAGGACTTGTGGCTTTTTTTCCCCTGGGCGAATGCTTTTCTTTCTGCTCTCAGTGTCACGCCGTCTGTCTTATTCTCCAATTCTGCTTTCCCTCTGCATCTGGCAACAGTGGCCGGCGTGGACTGCCCTCTCCGGACCCCTGACATGATGGATAATCGGATCTCACCCCACAGTGAATGAGCCCTGGAGCTGATTAGCACCATGCCCAGCCTTCAGCGAATTTTAAAAAATGTGATGGACTCATTCACTCGACAGCACAGTCAGGATTTGGGGGAAACCAGTGGAAGGAGGTGGAAAAAGAAAAGCCTATACAGACAAAGTAGATAAAGGGAACGTGAAAGCGAAAAGGGTAAAGAGACGGATAGACAGGATGGGTGAGGTTGTTTTGGCATTATCTCGCAGCTGTCACTCACACTTGGAAATGGAGGGGCTCCAAGGTTCCAGACTAAACGCTGAACCTGGGCCAGAGAGACGCCTTCTGTCAGTCATCAATTCCTATTCCTGCTGCACCTTAACATAGTCTGAAAGCCAGGAACGCTTGCTAGCAAGAACATTCTCCCACCGGCCAAGTGCTCGACAATAAATGTCAAGAACACCAGAACCTGACCATGTTTGGAAATGTGTCTAGCAGTAACATATTGCTGTTTAGCAAGTACTAGACAATATACTGTTTGATGATACAGCTGCTGGGTGTTGACAAAACAGTCCGAATCATTCATCCGATACCACCCAACTTGACTGTTCAAAAAAAACAACGACCTAAGTGATTTGTTTTCTGCACCACATGAAACCTCCCATTCAACCAGCCACATTTGGTGAGCTGTGGACAACAGACTGAGCCGAACTCCAGACTCTGAGTGCTTGAAGATGACAGAAGGTGTGTACCTGGTTGACCTCTTGCTTGAGTTACTTTATCTTTGGCTGCTTTTGCTCATGACAAATTTATGTAAACAAATGGAGAAATTCAAACCAAAGGGCAGCACCTTTGATCAGGAAAGGTTTAAATCTGGAGCACTCCAAAAGCCTCCCCAGGGGACGCCTCAATGTCTGCATGTTTAACAGCTTTTATTAGCCTCATAAAAAGAATGAAAACAATACTACAAAGGGAAATGTATTGGCTAAGTCTGCTATGGAAACAATCTATTCTCCTAGAACTGCATGCTGCTGTTTATGTTACTATAACACATCGGTTAAAAAAGGTGCTAATATAGAATGTCAGCAATGGTAATGCACAGAATCTATATGTTCAATAAGATGTATTTCACAACAAAACAATGGCTGTATACTCACCAGCCACTTTATAATAAACTCCTAACTTATATCAGCCTCTCTACTGTACAACACCTGAACAGAGCCAATCTCCACTGTGTATCTCATTTCTACTCTTCCACATCATACTCACGCCAGTGGACATTTGTACAGTTTGTACAATGACCTTAAAAGGTAGGTGAAACTTATAAAGTGGCAGTGAGTGGAGGTACAAGGCAGGTGTATCTGACATTTACATGGTGAATGCATGCATGTTCATGTCCTGAAAACCATTTATAACCCTTCCTAACTAGGCAACTGGAACAGATCGGTGCAACTGAGTGAAGAGAGGAGATAATGACCCTCCATTTTTTCCTCCCATTATATTATATTTTTCTGCTAGCTAAATTAAAGCCAACTCCACATGTGGCAACACCAAATAATCAGACATTTACAGTAAACTTTCTTAAGATTGTGTTTTTGTGTGCTAGACCCACTAAACTGTCACATGTCCACCTCCTCTTTGAGTTATTGCAGGCTTTGTTCTTTCCTTATTGCCACAGCATGCTACCTATTATACTTAGATTGAAAAGGAATATATTGAATATTTCTCACTTGTGTGAAAATGACATGAGTTACACATATTGCACATCCTTCCACCCACTGACACACACAGCACCTCAATCTGTTCAGTTTGCATGAACAATCACTTATATCCTCTTACAGCCACTTAACCTCTAACTCATTTTCTTTTTCACTTTATGTTAACTCTTAGCTTCTATTTCTGCTGCACTCTCTTTCTCTCCATGCTAGCTCTATGTTTTTTCATCTCGGTTTCCTTTTCCTTCGCATGAGCGCCTTTTTTTTCTACTTCCTCCTCACGAAGGCTGTCTCCCCGTAAACTAGTCGAGTCATGTGAGCTCCCAAGACCTTCAGGGGTTCCGTGGAGGGTTCTGTGCAGAATCGTTTAATCCGATGTGATCCGCAAGAGGAAAAAAAGAAACGAGAAGAAACCCAAAGAGACAACAGCAAAGAAGAGAACAGACAAGGAAAGATGACATGAAAAGAGACAAAAGGAAGGAAGCAGGACGAGAAGAGACAAGAAGAGAAAAGACAAGATGAGATGAAACAAGAAAGACACAAGAGCATAGAACAGATGCGTCTATAGGCTGAAAGCTTTCTGGCACATTTGTTGGTCCTGATTTGCTGATTGGTCACTGAAGCGGAGCATCCTCCTACTCACATCCAAAAGGACAAACCATGCGGGATGGTGACTGGCTGTCCACTTCCTTCTGTCCTCATCAGAAGACTCAATACAGATATGACGTGTGTGTTCTCTGTGTGCCTGGCTGAGCAGTGGAGGACACTGTAGATATCAGAGCTGTCAAAACACCTGGTCTCAGCCTTGCTGGCTTATATAAGAGAGAGAGAGAGAGAGAGAGAGAGAGAGAGAGAGAGACAGAGAGAGATAGACAGAGAGAGAGAGAGAGACACAGATGAGGAGGAGCAGTGAAAACTAACAATAAGAGGCTAGGAGATTTTTTATGGCTGTTTATACAGTGTGTGTGTGTGTGTGTGTGTGTGTGTGCCTGTTTGTGTACTTGAAAGAGAGGGGCAGTCAAGGAGGTAGAAGTGTATGTATGTGTGTGTGTGTGTGTGTGTGTGTGTGTGTGTGTGTGTCTGATGCCCCAGTCACTGTGGGCTCGCAGGCACTGCCAAAGCCTCCATTCGGAAACCTTTCTAAACATGAATAAAATATGAGCTGCACAGACACATAACACCACCACCCCCATCTGAGAGAATGAGAGACTGAGAGCGAGAAAGTCAAAGTCAGTGAGGAATAAAGTGAAGGAGATGGAAAGATGCAGGAAGGAAGGAAGAGAGACAAGGGAACTGGGGTAAATCATACCGAGAAAAATGAGGGAAATAACACAAAGCAAATACAGACTGGAGGAAAAAGGGGAGAGAGGGAGAAAGACGGAGAGTAGCAGAGTGAGGGAGAAAGAGACAGGCAGAGATGTAGGAAAAGGAAAGAAAGTATACGAGGGAAAAGCCACCATTTTATTTATGCTGCACACTGTGTAAGACGCTCAAAATTCCACTCAAAATGTTTGTTTTTGTGTCTTTTGACTTTTGAAATTTTTTGGAAAGTCACGAGTGCAGATTTCATCTCCGATTCCAAGGGACGGGAAGCGGTCCAGTCTTCTCCACCCAATAATCTTCTTCATTTCAAAATGAAATACATAAGCCCCTATTCCCACATGCTCTTTTATGAGGGAATATGACAGGATTGGGTTACGCGGAACAGTTTCCGCTCATGTGAACGGAAGCCAATACAGTATTGGGAAGACTATAATTACAGCTGAATACAGTCAACCTATTAATGCGTCCATCTCTGTTATAAGTCGTCCAGTAGAGCTTTATTGTCATACCAGACATATGCAGCAGTGAGATGAAATATCGTACTCCTGTACCATAGGAGCAACATACAACACAGCACGACAGCAGCACACTCAGACAAATCCACAACTGGGGGTAAAAAAGTTTAATTATACAACAATACAAGTACTTTACCTAAAAAATAAAATATAAAATAGTATAGGGGAACACAACAGTGAGACTATAACAATACAGTACCTTCACTGTAAACAGTTCTGCAATGTAGCGATTTGTAGCAATTTGTCTTGTGCAAATCCAGCATTGGACTGCAGTATGGGACAATGTTCTATTCACATGCATCTCATTCAAACTGTCTGCTGTGTAGAACATATTCCAAAGAGCATATTTTGTGCCTTATTTTGTGCCACATATTCTGTGGTTTTCAATCTCAGTCAGCAGCAAAACGTGAACTTGGAGCATGCAAGCGCTAAGCAGAGAAAAAACTGAGATGGTCGAGTCATTCAGAACCAACCAGACGACCCCTTGGGCTGAATCTAGCCCTGATTTTCCACACTACATGAGCTGAGCCAAATAAACACAGAAACATCTACCAACAACGAGGTGCTCATTTCTGTTTCACAAAGTCGTGTGGCGGACATGTTTAGTCAAAGGTTCAAGCCAGGTGACAGACTGGGTAATTTGTGAGCCTAGTCTACACTTCATTGGGTAAATATTGTCCACTAGACTTTACAGGCCAAAGTATATTCTGGTCAGCCAAAAACTACCAAACAAAATTTGAATATTATTCATGTCTGTCTCAAAACACATTTGATAGTTCCAATTTGTTTAACTTAGCTTTCATTTTGTTTGTTTGCTTTTATTAACAAAAAACAATGATGAACTACTACCGAACTGAACACTTGTAGTGTACAATAGTTCAACTAATATTACAGGAGATATACACTGATGGCTCTTCCTCTCAAATCATGATTATAGAAGAGTTCTTTGAAAATGGAGTATACAGCTCAAATGTATGTTTGAAAAAAGCAAAAATACGTTTGAAATAAAACTGAATTATTCAGTCCACTTTTAGTCCACTTTCTAGACCAGACCAGTCTTGAAAGAAGTTAATAGGGCGCTACTATTGCTTTATTCAGTTGCATTCAATTTATTTGTTTATGCTGTGCTTAGCAGACGTTACCCATCAAACTAAATTAATAAACGGCCCGGTCTCCGAATAATTTGCACAGTAGCAACCGTTTTCTAAAAAGCTGCTCCTGATAAGCGAATAACATGTTCCCACCTCATTCATATCTCTCTGCAACTTCCCCAGTGTCTCTTTGGGGAACCCATTCATGGACGTAAGCCGGAAGTGGGAGAATGAGCACAGGCTGAAATGTAGGGTAATTCCTTACAAAGACTGCTTAGAGGAGATTATCCAATTTCGAAGTCTAGATCTACAGCCAGAGGCAACGATACAGCAGTGAAGCCAGCCATTTGGTCCAAGAAGCAGAGGTACTGTAGGATACTAAAGACTCCTTTGGGGACAGTGTCAATTACCATTAATGGACAGATTTTTCTGTAGCTACAATAAAACCCTACATTATGGTTTTAATAGCCATTATGCACTGGTTAGTACAAGCCAGACTTTCGTCCCTGGAAAATTTACGAGCACCAGTAGACCTTCCCATTCTAACGCAAGCTGTTCAACTGTGTTCTACAGAGATGATGTGATGATTTTCCAAAGGAAACGTGTTAAGAGGATGAGGAATGTCCCGGGCAGGTGTGGACAGAGAGTGACTCATTAAGAGGCAAAGGTGAACCACTACTGGAGCTCATTTTGAACTCATTTTGTTGAGTTCAAGCTGTAGCAGTGTGAAAATGGCACATGAGGGTGAAGTAAAACAGACTGTTGATCTGATGGGAAGATTTCCGTATTCATGCCAGAAATCAGGAAAGAAAAGACTCTCTGAAAGCATGTTCTATGTTTTAATGCTGCAGGTCTTTGAAAGTAACTGTACTACGTCATAGGCGCCTTGCATGCAGCAAAATTTCTGTTGATTGCTGTTTACTGGTGTTGTGACTTTCCACCCATGGCACTTGAATGCAATTAGAGATGTATAATGAGTGCATTACAAACCCCGGCAAGGCCTAAAAGCTTTTCTCAGAACACAAAACTAACATGAGTGAGAGAGCAACACAGCGACCGAGAGAACTGAGCCATTCTGTTTACAGTATCCGTCTCTCTCTCTCTCAAGCTGATCGCTGCTGCCTCAGAGTATTAATTACTTCAATATGGGACTTAATTTGGGGGAATTATATGTAATACAGTGAAAAATCGTGGGATTTGGGGAGCTGTGTGCTTAATATTAATGGGGCTTTGCGGTGCAGGCTTAGCGTAGCATTACCAGAAGATCAAAAGAGAAGCTAGGAATATCACATCCAATCCTTGTCCTCTCCCTTTCATACCATTCTGTTTGATTACATTCCGCCAGACTGTATCCTGTCTCCAACTTCTCTGTCCTGTTACGTTTCATTCTTCTGTTGCATGCTGTCTTTGTTCATTTCGATGGTTCTTTTGTGTTCCCTTTCTCATCTTTGTTCTCCACTTTTATTCTACTGGCTGTGCTCCACAGCAGTTGAGCTACAACAAGTAAAGATAGGACACACATATTCATAAAAGGATTTCCCATGTTTTGCAGTGACTAATTAAATAAAAATTACCTTAGATTATAGATACTTCAAAGTGTGCTCTGCACATTCTTTGCATTTTCTCAAGCAAATTCATAAGGATTTTAAAAAGTATCAAAGAAGACACATATATCACTCTGGAAAAAAATAAGAGACCACTGCAGTTTCAGTTGAACACTGCGGGCCCGATTTTCAGGTTCGATCGCGCATTGTCTGAAGTCTTAAACGCAGTTGTCTTTGGGGGAGGGGCCAGCGCAA
>JBBIGA010000040.1:1363490-1378770 GCA_037576975.1 Alestes dentex
GTAATATAAAATAAATAAAATACATTTACACATATAAAGTACACACATATGTGTGTGCATGTGTTTTTATATGTATTCTATAAATACTTTTTTTATTTACTTTTTATGACATGTATAAAATTATAATTATATATACCTATAATTATATATATAAAATTATTAAACCATAATTAACAAGCAAAAATGGGTGTGAATTTAGCAGAAAATGCATATTCTGTTGTAGACAAAAATAAAGAGGAAAGAGGAAAACCCCCACAAAACACATCACTTAAATATTAATTTATTCAATAATACATGCCAAACATCCTATTCACATGAAGGAATATTAAAGAATAAAGAACAATTTGTATTTGCATCCAAATACTCAACCAGCTACGGCGGGAGAGCAAGACACGCCTTGCCCCTCACCCTCCTTTCTCTCCTTTTTCCCAGAATTCGTTTCACATCCTGTGGAAGAACGACATGCATTTTTTTTTTCTCTTTTTGACACTAAATCAACTATGACCCCTTCAGATAAAACTACGATATTATTGCGGAAAAAAAAACATGTGCTCAGACTCATTAGCATACAAGTGCTCACAAATAAATTTAAAAAAAAGAAGAAGGAAAGGGATGGGGGATGGTGGGTGTTGGGGGGTGGGTTTGTGGACTTAAATAGGGGAAGTGTAATTCACACACCTGTATGCTACAGTATAGGAAAATATTAAGAAAATACTGTACATTAAATTTCCTCATATTGTTTTGGCACAACGCTATGTAGGTCATTTTTTTCGGCAGAAACCTTCAGCTCAGCGTTTACAATCTCTCACAACCATGCCAGCACTGACAGGACAGGTACGGAAACCTTGCGGTAGGCCTGAGGCCCTGTTACTCTGACGGGGATGCCCGCGAGGCCCACAAGGCTGAGTGAAGTACTCCTTGGCTTTAACTCAACTCAGTTGTGGACCAACCTTGTATCGTGGAGCGCTGAGGTCCTTCCTGGTCAGATCTGAATGACAGTAGCGAAACGACTACACTGTTGGAACTGGTCCAGGCATGAGCCTAGTGGGAAAATACAGCAGGCTATATACATCAACCCTTCTTTTAAAGCTGTAGTGTCTCTGGTAGTATTCGAAGGGTCGTGAAGGGTCTAAGTTGGTGTTGTATGAACGTGATCAAAACTCTATGAAAACCACAGTGATCTGAATATGCACAAAATAAGTAATTTTTAAAGTTTTCTTATGTCAACACAGATCCCCGCCCATGACCCTGCAATACAGAGGCGTATGTCAGTGATTAAATATTCAAATCTCTTAGCACTATTGTGCTATTGCACATGAATAAGGCAAAAGAACTAGGTTGGGTGGTGGAGGCAGACGTGACGCTGACCTAACATCGCTTCATTTCAAACTATCGAACCTCACAACAGTTTCCTTTAATGTATTGCTTCAGCATTTTAGTTCTAACGCTACCAGTCCCTTGTCTACATGTTATAATTCTCAAGGCTTTGACGTCTCTTTTCACTTGTCCAACATCAAGAACATTGTGAATTTCGTGAGTATGGCATTGACAACGTTCTTGAAAAGGAAACATGTTAAAGGGCCCATATCCTACATCATATTCAAAAAGCATTATAGACTGAAATGCTCTTCACAACTTTACAGCTTGAATGGGCAGGGCAAATTTGAAGCTGGATATATGTAAATGAGCTCTGTTTTAATTTGCTGCCCTGCGCCTCATTCAAAAAGCAGTCCAGACTGAAAGATCTTAACAACTTCAGCTTATAGTAATTTTGTTTTAACATCAATCTTTACTTTTGGGGGAATAAAGAAACAAATTTGTTTGTCCATGATATGGACCTGGGGGAAGTATGGTGGTGGACTATCACAGTGAAGAAGTCCTGGGTTCAGTTGACGACAGGGGTGGCCAGGGGCCTTCCAGTTTCATGCCACAGTCCAAAGATGAGGATGGCAGGCGGGAATGCTAAATGTCCCCCAGGGGAGATTGTGTGTTTATCTGAGAAATGGTGTCCTGTCCAGGATGTTTCTCCATATTTCACAGTATGAGTACTGGGACAGGACCCTGTTTCTCTGGTTGGGATAATTGGCTCAGAAAATGGATGAATGGACAAGTGGATGGATGATATGGACCCTTTAAGAAGATCTTACCTTTTCAGATCTGTGAAAATGAATTAAAACAATTGTGTTTAAGCATAGAAATAATTTGCCATCATTCATTCAACCAACCAAGAAAACTTGGAAACTGTATACATGTAATAAAAAGATGCAATTACCCTAATAATCATCTCATATATTGATCAAATATTTAAAAAAAGATGCAACGAAATCGTAAAGTGTATGGATGCACCGTTTTCACTGTCACATCAAAGGAAAACGGTGCTTAAAAATGGAAAACCAAACAGCGACTATGACAAAAAAAAAAATCCCAGATCTCTCAGCCATCCCGAAATGGTGTGCTAGCAAGTTTCGATTAGAAATGTGCATACCTGAAATCAATACCTGTTCTAAAGTGCATAAAAAAACCACTCCGTGTCCACACCTGCCCTGGCTTCTTGCATAGCAAGTCTACACAAATAAACTTGTCTGTGAAGAAAAACACAAAAAGAAATCAGTCTTTCATTTTTAGCTAAAACAAGCTGCAAGTGTGATCCTTTGATTCATTGATTTACTCTTTTTTTGGCTGAGAACATGCTGCCCTCTTGTGTTCACCTCTATAAGATTTGTTACTGATGTTCTATACCTCAGTAGTGGCCGTCTGATCAAGAATGGTCTAAATAAAAGTGCCAAAGGCCAGATCTGATTCGGTCTAAAGACCATTTGGACTGTGGGTTTGACAGGCTAGCATCCAAGAGAAATGACGAACATCAGAAAAAGCACCCTATAAGGGCCTAAAAGCAGTTGTTTGGAGGGTTCAATATAATGTACATAAAGTATATAATGTATATCACATATACTCTCAATGATAAAAATCTTGCTTTAATCTACATTCAACATCTGAGAAAATATGTGCATTTATATGTAGAATTAGTGCGAAGGCGTGTGTGCGTAAGCGTGTGTGAGCGCGCTTTGAACAATATACTGAAACAAAAAACGATTCTTATGTACAGAAAATTCTGAATGTCTCTTCTCGCATCTGGCACACTCTTAAAAATATTTCCCTTTAAGATTAGATTTGATTTGAATCAAAAATATGACTGTCAATATGACTAAAACATGGCTAGGAAAAATAAAAAGATTAAGACACGGTGGACGTTAAATAAAATAGAGAGAGCAAGGGATTTGTTCTGTTTAAAACATGGCTTACTAACCTAGAAGCTAACAGGAATGTCCTCTTTCTCTACAGTCTGCTGGACACGTGTTGTTATGAATGCACGTTCCCCTATTCTATTTCAACCCAAACCCACAGGATGGAATGAACATCACACAGTTCAAAGGAGCTGGGAACTAGTTTGAGCCAATCAACAACGTTGGTCTAATTGAAGGAAATCCAGATTTGTACTACGGCGTCATAGTGCGCTAATGTGCTAACCATGACAGACCATTACAATGTAGAGCACATAATTCACCCAAACGGTGCTAATTGCTTGATGGATGGGCCCTTGGACATCAAACAAGTTAGAGCCTCTTTTTCCATCCTACGCATACTACAGAAGATCTACGACGTCAATCGTGCCTTTCCCTTGGCTTCCGCCATCATCACGTGTAGTTGTGCCGGCCATCAAAGCTCTGGAAGGCTGACGGCTTGGACAGCTTCCTCAGGGATAGCGTGTCTGTCTTGCCCTCAGGCCTGGCCCCAGACTTGCTTCTCTGGAAGGGGTTCCTTGAAGCCCCTCGGCTCTTGTCCATACGCTCACTGATTGAGAAGCTCTTTCGTGTGTAGACATTTGAATGGGAGTCCTCTGAAGAGGAGCAGCTGTTGGCTCGCTCCAGTCTGGAGATCGGAGAGCAAAAGGGCCCAAGAGCTAAACCCAAGCCCAAATCCACTCCCACACTGCTCCCTCCCACTACACTGGGACAGGGTTTGCTGGCATCGGCAGGGCCCTCAGTGGGCTCCTCAGGGTCAGATTCAGCATGGCTCAGTTCGGCATCCCGCTCAGGGTGAGAGGCGCTCATATCCTGGGGCTTCTCAAAGGTGAAAGAGCCCCCGGGCGAGTCAGATCGCTCAGGTGCAGGGTATGGTGTGGAGACGCAGCGGGTATCAATGCAGTCCGTGATGCTGGTGTACTCGGCTGCCTTCACCTGCACCCCAATGCCCCCATAGTAGCTGCGTGGCGTGAACATCAGACTGTGGGACTTCACCAATGGAGGCTCGTCCAGGAACAGGGGCCCTGCCGCAGACAGGAATCGACTGCTCTTGGAACGTTCCAGGATACCGGCTGAGGGTGGAGGAGACGGATCGATGTCCCAGGGGGGCAGGGAATCTGGCAGCAGATGGGCGGAGCACAGTGAAAGGTCAGCAGCAGCACTGTCTTCAAATAAGACTATACCATCCGACTGTCTTTCGCTTGCCCCCGCCCTTCCACTGTAGTCCCGGCCCCCGGACATCACCGCTTCCATGATCTCAGAATGGAGTGACGAGTCTCGTGCAAGTGGAGGAACCGTCCTGATTGGTTCCAAGAAATTCTCTGTGGGCTGGGCCTCCTCTGAGGCGGACACATAGATATCTATGCAGGATGAAGGCCGGTGCTGCTGTTGCACAGACAGAGTGTTCAGAGGGGTAGGTTTGCACTCTTTTTGGGTGACTCCTGATGCTACAGACTGTGAGCTGTTGGCTCGGTGCAGGCTCAAAGAGCGCTCCTTGAAGAAGCCTTCTGCACGGTCTGGCCCGCATCTGTCCCTGAATGAGTGGCCCACATAGAAGGAGTGGCTCCTTGCTCTTGGAGCCAGTGCTGTGGGTGAGGTTGGCGAAATGGACTCCTCACCACCTTGCTCCAGAGACTCCTGCAGCCGATAGGCATTCCCTTCCTGGCTGTTAAAGCTGCTCTGCCGGAGGATGTAGTTGGTGTCGGTGCAGTCCGACGACGTCCTGGAGCGAACCTTGTTCACCTCGCCGCGGTCCATGCCTGTGACCCTCTCCAGTGCCGCGGCCATGCGGCTGATCAGCTCCTCCATCTGAGCCAGCCGGATGTCCACCGTCTGCAGGGAGGCCTTCATGAAGTGCTCCCGCTCGTTCACTTCCTCTAGACGCATGGCCATGTTCTCCACCCTGACAATGAAATGAAATTTTAAGATTTTTAAAAACCTTAAAACTGCAGAAGCGATTTTTGGAAAAAAGATATGGGATGTTATGGACTCTTTTAAAGGCTGTTTCCTGATCTTTCCTGATGTTTAATTAATGTACATCCAAACTATTTGGGTGCTCCAGGTCAAATTATATGTTTTGCTATGGTTTTTTTTTTCTGAAAAATTAATCTCAGCAAATAAACAGCACAATTAAGTTCCTTATAGAGGATGTGTCATCAATTTAACTTAGGATATCAACAAAACATATCTGAAACCATGACTGCATGTACTTTTACAACTTGGAGGAAGCTCTGATCCTTGTTCTCTGCAAGAAACTGGTAACCACTAAAATGATATTCTGTACATTTGCTTTGAGCATGGCTCATGTGTGTTTTTGTGTGTGAGGTCTAGGGACCTTTCAGACGTCACTCGGATCCTCTCGTTGTTGGAGGAGTTGAAGCGGTCGTCTTTCTCTCGAAAGTACTCTTCGATACACTGCTCTTCAAAGTCGTGGACTTTTTTCAGCTCATCCTCTGTGATGAAGAGCTCTGGTGGATCAAAACACAAGATCATTATTTATGTCCTTTCTCTTTCTCTTGCACAGACTATCTCTGTGCCGTTTAGTATTTCTGGTGTGACTGATTCAAATCTCAGTGGACTTGAAAATGAGCTGACTGAATCGGGAGTGTCCATTTAGATGAAAATCAAAAAAAGTCAGGGCTAGTCACTCACTTAAACCAAAGTCACGTTCATCGTCATCGTGCTTCCTCCAGCGACAGCACAGGTGCTTCAGGACCATGGTCATATGACTGAAGATGATAAGGGGAGGAGGGAGAACAGGACGCTCATGGAAGGTCATAATCAGCTGATACCGCTGAAACTTCCACACCTGGTTGGAGATGGACTTCACCTCAAAGAATGTGTTGCTAAGAAGACAAACAAATGGTTGCAAACAATTCACAAAAATAGAGTTGTCTGTGCCAAATAGACTGACTATAAAATGTTTAGCCAAAATCTACTTTTACCGCCTGCCTTCAGGCACACAAGCCTGGTGGAGGGGCAGTTTTAGCTACACAAGCTGACTCTGGCTCGAGACCAGCATGACAGAGCACAAGCCTTCTGTGAACGAGCTGAAATCAACCTTTGTGTATTATTTTCGGCGATAAAATGTTGAGCGAAAAAACAAAAACAATTCCTTATCTCAATAACATATGATTCCTTAAATCTGCAGCTTGTCAACAACAAGGCATGCAACGTGGATTCTATCATAGCAATAGTTTGCGAGCAGCATGACTATTCAGCTTGACTCTTAACACACTGTTGCCACATACTGGACATATTAGAAACTGCAGTAACAGCCATGCTTAAAATTATTGTTAATTATGAAACATAAATGATTATTTTGGCATGTTTGGCACCTTTTCAATAATGAGCAGAACTGCATTTGCATTGATTTACCATACTTTCATTTCAGCTGTTTATAAAATTAGACAGCAACATGTAAGTTATGTACCACCCTCAAGTCCTCATTGTTGAGATCCTGCCTGGAGTGTTTCAGATGTTCCCTTCCAGAGCCCACAACAATAAAAAACAGCAACGGTAACCAAGATTGATAATAGGTCGTACTTGAAGACGGCGATGAGGAGGTTCACCAGGAGAATGTTGGCCACCAGCAGGTAGCAGGCCATGATTGCAGGGACGATCCACGCTCCAGTCTTGCAGGGGGGCAGCGGCACAATGGCACCATCTTCTGTGGTGATGTTCTGCCCACATGGTGCTACAGAGAGACAGCATTAGTTAGCCTTCACCTCAATGTTTGGATGAGGCCGGGAGACAAGAACTCACATTGACACGGACAGAAACCACAGCCGAAATGACGTGAAACACAGTCAATCTCTTATCGCCCTCATTTCCTGCCGTTCAGGTGAGCGATAAGGAGTGAGGACCTCAATGGCAAGACCGTATGCACTGAGATGTGGAGCTAAAATATATGTCGGAATATATTCGCTTATTATATGCAACGATTCCACACCCCAATATATTTAAACATGCACCTTCGAT
Source organism: Alestes dentex (assembly GCA_037576975.1). Taxonomy (NCBI): domain Eukaryota; kingdom Metazoa; phylum Chordata; class Actinopteri; order Characiformes; family Alestidae; genus Alestes; species Alestes dentex. The sequence continues at coordinate 1,370,774 of JBBIGA010000040.1, forward strand.
GTTTAAAATATATTGACACGGCGGAGTGTGGTGGTCTTGTAACAGATGGCTGGGCATTGCGCAGAATGTATTGGGGAAAAAAAAACATTGCACGTTTTTTCCATAAGGGATGGTTCAGTTGCTGCGGCTTTCAAGAAAAAAAGGACAGTCACACTCGTAACCGTTCGCCTTTGCCGGTATGCTTGCTTTATGGTTGCGAATCACACTCGGAAGCCCAAAGGTAGAGAACTGAAGTAACTTCAATTTGTGTTCAATTTGTAAATTTGCAGGGTTTTTTTTGTTGGACACTATAAAACTCAGATCTGTCAAAAAACTCTGACAACTGAACCACATGAAAAAACTTTTGCTGATGAGGAAAGGTGACAAATGTGTGGGGGGTGTTGTGTCAGTCTTCGTTATACAAATCAACATACAGGAAATTTATAAATTTGAAATTCTTCACAAACCGAGAGTTTGAACCAATTTACATAAGAGGTTAGAACTGATTAGTTAGCTTGGCTAGCCGTGCACTCAGGTCACATAGGTTACACTGGTAGCCTGGGATAAGCTGCTTTTCCACCCAACCTGTTGACGTCAGTCTGGGTGGGTGTACCTAAAGTCTGTATTAGAATGGATGGTAGGAGCACTGCTGTTGGTAAGCTCCTTGGAAGTGGACATGCAATGCAGTGCTACAGTATCATTGTGGATGGTGGGGTAGGGGGATGGTTCAGCGTCATCAGGTTTCCATGACAGAGATCAGATATAAAACATCTGGCTTTTTTGTTCTTTTCGGTGGAATCCTCTGGAGGTGCAAAAGAGATTCTCTAAAGAGAATCCCCGGCATGGAAACACGCTTCAGTTGCCGTGCAGTGCCGTGCACGCTTGTCATACTCTCCCTATCCTGCTAGGGGAGATGGTGAGGTGAGTGACATGGCATGGTGAAACTGGAATGGTGTTGGTGAGGGAGCTCTTACTGAGTAACTCAATCGGTTTATGTGCATATATATGTATGTATTTGGAAAAATTGCCTATATGGGATGGACCACTGTTACGCCCAGTTCCTTGAGATCGAATGTAATTTTCGACCAGCCAGAGTTTGTCATTCGGCCTGCTCTGTAGTTTCCTACTATTCACATCTGAAACAAAGAACGACAGTGTTATTTCAGCTCTCTTGTCTTTGGGCCATCCACCTCTCAGCACACACACACATATATGTATATACATACACTCAAACACACACACCACATACAGCTATGAGAAAAGTTCAGGTTTCTGCACAAATGGCTACAAAAATAGGACCTCATCTTCATCTATAAAGTAATAACAAAGATATTATTCTAGAGATTAAACAATTAATCTACATCAGTGATAATACTGAGAATATTGAGAAAAAAAGCAAAGTCTATGAGTATTTTCCTATAACAACCAGCTGTAAAGAAAACATCCTGGTGTAGCTCATGAAGCAGCAGAGTGATCAGCTTTCCCTCTAAGCTGCTGTTTTAACAGACTAAATGACAGTGCCCCTCTATGTAAGTGATGTGTCAGAATGAGCTCATGTTCTCCTCACAAACATCACTAAAGCCCACCGTGTTCCATCACTAATGCTGTACACTAGAATATCCTGAGCTGTATCCATTCAGAAGCTGCTTCTAAAACCAATGAACTTCCAGCAACTTGACTTAACACTGTCATACATTTCTACATGATTATTAGCTTATAATAATTACTCCAGATGAGTAAAAACACCATCATTTGGATGTTGGACCTTGATCTAGCAAAGCTGCAGGACATCCAGATGGACTTTAGCAAACCTGACACTGGCATTTTTTTGGAGATCAGTGGTATCTTTCCACCAATACCTCTCTTGTTTTTATTATATCAGACCCCCAAACACATACAGTATTGTATCAAGAGCCAGAGATGCTGCAGATCCTTCTGATCCCGTTTACCCAAAAAGAGTCAGTTTGCCCTGTTGAGGGTTCCATGGCATGATCTGCACTGATCCTTGTAGGATGATGTAGGACTGATGGAGGGTCAAATCTTTCTACTCTAAAACCACTTTCCTGACTTGTGGAAAGTTTCTTTCTACCCCAAGGCCTTTAAAGATAATATGTTCAAAAAGATAAGTCACACTGAAATGCTGTGTGTTGTTTGTTAAATAAAATGTCTTTTTCATTATTCTTGATGATGACCCATGGCTATTAGTGCACCCCATGGGATTCTAGTAGTATTTTATCACCAAGCTAAAGCATTTTCTGGCTGTTCCAGCTTAAACACGAAATGCCTATGTTGTGTGTAAAGCTTGTAACAGACATATATACATGTATATGAACTTATACATGTTATACATGTATACATGTTCAGAATTTCTACAATGACTCCTTCAGTAAAGAGTCCTGGCATAGGGATGTTGCTGTTCACCATCTGACACCCACACACTGGTTCGGCTCCTGATCGTATTCACAGTCAGGGACGTATCAGATGGCATAGAGTGATGTTTTGTCTGAAAATGAAACAGGTTCAACTCAATGGTTTAATCCTCTTCCTAATTATGCTCGTAGTTGATCTGACATCTTAACTTCTGAAGATTTGACCAGTGGGAGAGCTTGCTCACTCACATCTACCTATGTTCTCTAAAGGCCTAGAAGGTCCTGAAGGCTTCACAAATCACAGTCACATCACAGTACCATTCATGCAGAAATCCATAAATTGAATTTTAACTGCAACACGTACAAAAATTCAAGCTTCCAGTGCTATGGCTTCTACACCTGACTCAATAATCACCAGGGTCTAAACAGTTGTTTCTAGTTGTTTTCAGAAACATGGGATTTCTGTCTGGAGAAACCCCCTGTTTCTGGAAACAACTAGAAATGAACCAGAATAATTGGCAGACTGATAAGTGTTGGAGGGTTAGTTGATCTAAGGGTCACACCTTGTAACCAAAAGGGTGTTGAAATTCCTGTAGGAGACCCACCAGGCTCCGATAAATATCACACAAAAAACTGATCCATAGACTAACATCCAGCAAATTTAGTTGTTTTGAAACAATATAGTGTTGGACTTTCTTCTGTCTTTCTTGAAAAGGTGAGTAGTTTATACACGCTCAAGACAATTTATCCTTATTGTTGCCAAATTTTGCCCTTTTTTGCCCTGGAACCTGCTAAAATGTTCAGTTCAGGCTGGTCATCAACACAGGGGTCACTGGTTATGACACATCTTGAAGTTCATGTTCATTTTCATTTAGTTTCCCTTGATGGACAAAATTCTCCAGTTCTTCTGGCCTTCAAGTCTGAGTCTCCACTTGATTTCATATGTCCATCTCCACATTTCATATGTCCATCTTCAGGGTTAAGCATTAGTACTTCAAATGGCATGAGTGAACTTCACCTCAAAGTGGCAAACAGTTGGCCTCTTCATTCCAGGCCAGTCTCCAAAGCAAGATACTGAAGAACAATTGTGCTAAACAGGCACTGGAAGAAAAATCCTCTGGCATGATTCACATAAACATGCTTTTTTCGCCATTTCTGTCTGTCTGTTTATTTATGTGTGCATGGTACTGCTGGTGCCCCAGGAACCTTTTAAACATTTTGTCTCAGTTACCGCTATTGACTCATAAGATCCTGGAAAGAAACCTTATTTCCATGAACAACGGTGTAAAGAATGAAACCACAGGCCCTTGTTGATAGCTCACATGGTCTCATTCATGCAGAGTCATCCAGATCTTTCACAAACAGCTTAGATCAGAGTGGAAAGTTGGGCGTTTCTAGTCAAAACACAACATCCACTGCTTCACACAGAGGAACTTCAGGTTTTAAAGCTACAGTCAGAGTGTTTGTATAAAAAATGTAATCATATGTAATGTAACTTTATATATAAACTGCTGTTCAAACGTTTGGAAACATTTGTCAAAATTCAGAATCTTTTTTTTGTTCTAAATAAAATGAAACCAGTTTTAAATATATATACAGCCCCCCCCCCACTCCCCATTACTGGCACCACCGATAGAAATGTTATTGCACTAGCATATTCTGACCTTTAACCCAAGTAAATTTATCATATACAGTACAATTATTTTTAAATCCATCATTAAGAAATAATTATTTTAAACAAAATCACTGGTGCCACAATTAGTGGCCCCTTTTGCCTACAGAACAGCACTTAATCTTCTCCTATAACATTTCACAAGGTTGGATAATCTCTTTGCATAATCTCTCTAGATCGTCCAGAATCCTGGGTTCTCTCTTATGCATTCTCCTCTTTAGCTCACTCCGCAGGTTTTCGATGGGATGTAGGTCTGGGGACTGAGATGACCATGGAAGAAGGTTGATTTTGTGTATGGTGAACCATTCATGTGTTGTTTTGGCCTTGAGTTTCTTCTCATTTTCCTGCTGAAAGACCCAATGATGACCCATTTTCAGTTTTCTGGCAGAGGTCACCAGATTTTTTATTTAAAATGTCCTGGTACTTCAAAGAGTTCATGATGCCTGGCAGGCCTCCCAAACAACCTGTTGGCATGTAGATAGCATCTGATGGTTGTTATGGAGACTTGGTCACCCCAAGATGCCACTTTTTGCTGCATTTCTCTAACAGTGAGCTTTGAAAAATTGTTTACCCACCTTACCGTCCCCCTCATTGGTGGCTAGATAAACACTGGCCCTTGTCCAGTCTTGTTTTTCCCAGTTCCAGCTGTTTTAAACTTTTTCATTATTGCCCTGACTGTGTTTATTGGGAGGTTTAGGTGAGTAGCTATTTTCTTCTAGCCATTTCCTGACATACGAAGATCAGCACACCTTACTCTGTCTTACTTGAATGGCAGAAATGGGCCTCTGTGTCACATCATATTTATACCCCAGAAACACAGGAAGTCATGGATTACTCATTTAAAGTTTCTAGACACTCTGATGAACTTAAAAAAGTAAAGTATAAATCACAAAAGTTCTTCAGTTACATTTATTTTGTAGGAATTGTTAGGGGTGCCAATGATTATAGGGGTGCCAATAATGATTTATAAAATAAAAACATTAAAAATTGTAGTAAAAATAGAATCAGACTTATAGCCAGAGGGATCTCTAAATATCGTGATATAATATTGATAAAGCAGTGCCAAGTATCAATATTAAATGTATTTAACATGTTTTTATTTTGGTACATTCGTCTACTCCAAAACATTGTTTGTGAAGTCCACAAGTGGCGCAAGACCTTGTTCTTCTTGCGTCATGATGGAAATTGGAAATCGCCAAGATGACAGCAAGAAGAATCTTATCATGGCCCAAATGCTGTGACAGTATCGTATCGATGCCTCTGTAATAATTCCTACCAGTATAACTGATATGGACAGTAGTTTCTCTGGTCAGATTTAAAATATAGACAATAATAAAAGATCTACCAGTGTCTTGACTCAGTCAACATAATGTTTGATGACCAAAGAACATAAGGTCAACTCATGATTTTTACATGGACACAAAAGTCAATCCTTACATGGACCCAATTTACTCCCAAAAACAAACATGGCTGTAGTTTCGAAATCTGCACATGCGTCCAAACCAGGCTCACTGAGCATTTCTCTTTGCTCCAACCAGAAAGGAAAAGGGTTAGATGACGGGCTTACGGTCAATCTGGTCGGCAAAGACCTCGCCGTAGATCATCCAGTAGGGCATGAAGAAAATGTTGCGGGCCAGCATCCAGGAGGGGTCCTCGTTCGGGTTCAGGATGGCCTGACGCGCCACCCCGAAGCTCATGAGCACCACCAGCATGATGATCACAAAATACATCATGTCAATCATCTGCGGAGAGGGAGGAGAGCATTGCTGAAGGTACAGTGCAGCAACCTCTGGTTCCTGTAGACCAGTGGTCACCAAGCCTCCTCCTGGAGATCTACTTTCCCTCTCCAACCTGTTGCCGACCCCCCTTACTTAATACACTATCAGGGGATTCTGAAGAATCAGAATCAGAAAACTTCACTGAAATTGCTTAAGAAGTTCATTGGACCTTCTCAGGGTGGTAGATCGCCAGGACCTGGGTCGGTGACCGCTGCTGTAGATGCCAGTTTGTAAGAGACATAGGGTTCGACAGCACCAATCAACAGTTTGGAAACATCCAATCGAAGAAGGGTTCTATTTATTTGGATAGGTTAACAAATTCTTGGGGTTCTCTCGAGCAGCTTCATGATGAGCCACCTGTGATACTTTTCAAGAGCACTGAAATATATTTGTATGCAGGCATTGCTATTTATATTTCTGTTTTTATCAAAATGAAAAAATACCTTCTAATCAGGCGTGTCCAAACTTTTGACAGTTACACTACATAATTGATTAATAAAACAGTAATTATAGTGATAAAAATTGATAATTTCTAAAATAATTATAATAGCATGAAGACCTAAGATTTCAATATTTATAACACTATATATTATGCATATATATATGTAATACAGTAATACCTCGCTTTTCGCAGGGGTTACGTTCCAAGAGCACCCGCTTATAGTGAAAAACCGTGTTGTTGTGTTTTGGTTAAAAGAAAAGCCTAAAAATGCCTATTTTTATAGTGTAAACCCTAAATGTGCCCCAAATATGCTCCCAAAACACTTTAATTTCATTTTAAACTCAGTGTAATACATTACCCATAACGAAAATATAAAGGTAAGCCCATACAGACTGTACTGTAATCCACGCATGGGCATTTTCTTTGGTATAAACAGGTAAATACAGTAATAAATTAGTGTAATTTTAGTAGTAAAAATACAGTAAAATGTTGGGGTAATCACCAATAATTTTTCCATCAATAATTTACTGTTCATCAGTGGCGTGTCTTATTCAGGGTTCTTCAGGAGGACTGTATTGTAGAGACTCGCCGGTTAAAGCAGACATTGAACGGCGACTGAGCTCAACAGCCTCTTTTAATTTAATTTACAGTAATAAAACTGCTGGGCTTTAAGAAGAACAAAACGAAAAACAAGAGAACCACTCAAGATGAGTCAGGGGCGGACTGGCAATCTGTGCGTTCTGGAAAAGAACGGCTGTCCGATGCACAACGGCCGTTTATTATTCCCCGAAAACCGTTCGCCTCGCCAGCACGCTGTCCCAATACTTTTGTCCCAACGTTCCGAGCAGCATAGCGCAGCGGCATGACCACCCAGACACTTCAAACTTCACAGTTAGATACATCCCCAGGAGAGCCCTCATTCCAATACAAAAACATTTATACAGTTATGTTTTGTGTGGAAATGTAGCTGAATTTACGTTCATATTCATGTTACAAAATTAGTACATTTTTCTCAATAATTTAGAAGTAAAATGCGTAAAAAAACATATTGCCATGCTGAGAATATTTGCAGGTTCCTTGTTATTGTGGAGATTTCCGTGTCAAACAATCAGTTCGGTTCTCAGAAAAAATCTGCATGTGACTGGATCCGCGACTCCTGATGCGCGCAAAACTGGGGGGTTACTGTATATACATTTTGTTGTATTATATATTATAAAATATAAAAATACTAAATTAATGAATATGCAATTCATAAATAAATACTACATTAAAAACAAACTATTGACTAATATGAAAGACTACATATGGAAATATGCGGTAACAAAACATAACTATGTAAAATAACTGTAAAACAGAAATCTCCTATCTGAGGTCCTTCAGAGGATCTTCCCTGGACTGAATGGAAATGTGGACGCCCTCACCATCTTGCCGATCATCATGACGTAGGGCCCCAGGTACTTATTCACGCCGAAGATGTCCAGCAGCCGGATGTACCAGTAGATGATGTTGACACAGTAGATGACCCGTCCGTAGCTCATGAGTGGCGGGTCCTGGAGGCGGAGCACCATGCCGATGGAGAAGATGAGGATGGCCATGAGGTCGGTGATGTTCCAGTATTCCTGCAGCCACACCTTCACCTTCTGCATCAGCTTCCCCGGCTCTGACATCAGAATCTGAGACAGAGAGAGAGAGAGAGAGAGAGAGAGAGAGAGAGAGAGAGAGAGAGAGAGAGAGAGAGAAAGAGAAAAAGAAAGAGA
>JBBIGA010000040.1:1406256-1417613 GCA_037576975.1 Alestes dentex
TATGTGTGTGTGTGTGTGGTTGTTTGTGTGTGTGTGTGTGTGTGCATGTGAGTGTGTTTGTATTAGTCTGTGTTAGTGTGTGTGTTTGTGTGTGTGTGTGTGTTCGTGTGTGAGTGTATGTATGTGTGTATGTTTGTATTTGTTTGTGTTAGTGTGTGTGTGTTTGTGTGTGAGTGTGTGTTAGTGTGTGAGTGTGTTTGTGTGTGAGTGTGTGTATGTTTGTATTTGTTTGTGTTAGTGTGTGTGTGTGTTTGTGTGTGAGTGTGTGTGTGTGTGTGTGTGTGTGTTTGTGTGTGTATGTTTGTATTTGTTTGTGTTAGTGTGTGTGTGTGTGTGTGTGTGAGTGTGTGTATGTTTGTATTTGTTTGTGTTAGTGTGTGTGTGTGTGAGTGTGTGTGTGTGTGTGTGTGAGTGTGTGTATGTTTGTATTTGTTTGTGTTAGTGTGTGTGTGTGTGTGAGTGTGTGTTAGTGTGTGTGAGTGTGTGTGTGTGTGTGTGTGTGAGTGTGTGTATGTTTGTATTTGTTTGTGTGTGTGTGTGTTTGTGTGTGAGTGTGTGTTTGTGTGTGTGTGTGTTTGTGTGTGAGTGTGTGTATGTGTGTGTGTGTGTGTGTGTGTGTGTGTGTCTAAGTGTGTGTGTGTGTGTCTGTGTGTGTGTGTGTGTGTGTGTGTGTGCATGTCTATGTGTGTGTGTGGGTGTGTGTATCAGAAGTCTCAGAGAACACACACCAAAACACCCTGTACAAGGGCCCTGGGGCTGTGTGTGTGTCAGAGCTTTCAGAAGCATAGAGAACATAGAACCAAACACTGCAGGACAGAAAAAGGGACGGAACATCTTCTCCACCTGTTGCTGTTTTAATTAGCGGACTAAAGTCAGATCATTTAAGAGCTTGGCCCACAGTGACTGTAGTCATGGACGTGACTCATAGCAATTTAAAAGAACACGGTTTCCTCAAGAGCTCTCATTTAGCACCAGCTGACTCCAGAGGGTCCTTTGCTTTTGATCTGATACCCAAGTGAACACAGTTGTGGAGAAGTGGGCAGCACTCCTGCACCTTTTCAAACGCAACCTTTTCTATGACTTCTCAAAAAATGTATTTCAAAATGTCATACCACTACTGTATTTCAGCTTAGGCCCCAACCAAATGTGCAGCTAACAGTACCAAATGATCTGCTAATCTTTGTTAACTACAGGATGTTTTATTTTCTGCCCAAATTTTGATAGACAGATCTGCTCAGTTCCAGTTTGATTCTGATTCTAAATGAAGGGGATATCGATTTGGAATCAGTTACATTATTTAATCATCTGGATTTCAAAAATGAAGGATATCTGGGGAGAAAGGATGGATGTCATGCTGGTGGTTGGGAACCTTTGACTGGAACCGTCTAAATGAAGAACATATTCCAAAACACATCGTTCAGTTGCATTTTACTTTAGAAAAAGTGGAAAACTGTGTAAAAATCATACAGTCAAACATCTGAAGGAACCTGAAGGGATGTAGCCAGCTTCTGAAACCAGCTCACCAGTTTATCCAGCTTTATTTAGCTTTTGCTCAAATGTTCTTCAAATATGATAATATGATAGGAACTACTATATCTGTCATTATGTTTCAATAACTATGTTCTATCAGGTGGGTAGATGTTTAACTGCAAGTCCATTTTGTTTTACAGTTTTTACATTTTACTTTGTTTCCCAAGACACTGAGGCTTCTGCAATATGGCCCCAGCAAATCAGCTGAACCAAAAACCTGCCAGACATACTTTCAGGTGTTTGAACCACTTTTGGGCCAAAAGATGGTCAACATGTAAGTAAGCTTTCAATAGTAACAAGATAAAGAAAATTATTATTAGATGGCCTTCATACCAAGGAAAGCACTTTGAAGATAAATATACCCAAACCACGTCTGGTTTATGTTAACATTTGGAGATACATTTTACTTAATTAATAGAGAAGTAATGATAAAAATCAAAGATTACTTGGAAAATTTCAAAAGAAGGCTTAAAGGTCCCAGACTGAACTGTGGTGTTCTCTGGTTAGCACATTTTTAAAGGTCCTCTCTGCAGATGTTGTTTGTGCATCCTAAAAGACAAAGTGTGTGTACTGGTTTCTTACAGGCCACTGCTGTCCGTAGATGAAGATCTGGCTGCGGGCGATGTCCACGCGATTCCAGGCCAGAGCCAGGCTCAGCTGGTCAGGGGCTGAAGCGTTGGCGCCTGGAGGAAGACCACAGTACGAGGAAGAATCAGTTTTAGCTAGGCCTACATTTCGCCAATGCTCTGAGGACATCAACCGGGTAATGACTTTTTGAGAACATTATTTATTTATTAAATATAATGATCAGTCTGGGTATTCGAGAACTCCGAAATGAAATATTTCCTTGCTCTGGTGGTTTTGCTAATGAACAGCAATGAGCAACTGGATGAAAATCCATGTGCCGGGATAAGAAGGTATACCAAGAGTCTACCAAAGTTCCTGCTGTTGTAACCACAATTGGAAGAATCCTCCAGTAATGCAACTGAAGAGCCAATACAAAGAGAGGCACCAGGCTTTGTTTGGTGAGCTGCCAAAGTCATGGATGTCGGGAAGGATTTGGAAACTCAGAGAAAGAGAAGTAGTAATGAGGCTGAGACAGGGAGGTCACACTTACAGCTGAGTCCGAGGGTGAATGATGTAATGAGCTACTCCCCACATTCATCTTTCAGACAGTGGCTGAAGCTTTTAGGTGGCAACCGAATCAACGTTCAGGCAAGTCTCGGTTTGGTGCAAACCAAAATTTTGGGTGTGAAAGGTGTCTTGGACCGTGGTCTGGACCAAAGGACCTAAGGACCAAAGTTTAGTCCAACCAAAAGAGGTGGTCCCTGGTTAAGGTGGATCAAAACGTTTGCAGCGTGAAAATACTTTTTGGATGCTTTGGACTTTCAAACCAGTTATGGGAAGTTGAGGCAGGCTATCGTCACCCATTAAACAACAGAGGAACTGGAAGAACTGGAAGACAAGTACACAGGAAGGAGGAGATGAGGTGTTAACATAAATTTGGTCAGATGAAGTCAAACACCCAAAAATTCTCAAATGTGTACCTGATTTTGCGAGAGGGTGAGAAAGAGAAGATATGAAAGGATGGGAAAGGAATGCCACCTGAAAAAAAACTGTGACAGTATTACAAAGTGTTCTAAAGTTGCATCATCAGATGAAAGGGTGCATCTACAAATGAGAAGGACAGTTCCCTTTTATCTTTTACTTGCCGAACTGATGACACACCAACATCAGATGCGTGGACATCTACCAACCTGTGTCACTATACAGCTGCAACATCTAAGGCTTGGAATAAATTACGATAACTTCATTTATGAGCTCTTCTATCTCTCTTAATCACTTAATCACTGAACTCTTTTTTAGTCTAAAGTTCATTTACCTCTCTGTCATTTCACTGTGTGTCTTAAACCTTCACCTCATGAATGTGAGGTGGTGGGAGGGTCTATATGCAGTTTGTGTGATAAACTGCAGTCTTAAAAAGGCAAACATTAAATTTACACATGGGGAGTACATTCTTTATTCCTATGTACATCTGGCCAACACTGCACTATTTTGGAAAATATGTGACCCATATATGCAGTAGGGTTCTTAGGCTTTGACGTTTTATTCTTAATCCTAATTTTCCGCTCTACGTGTGATTGGCATCATAAACTGTGAAAGGACCCTCCAAATTTGCTCCAAACCCCCCTACGCCATGGGACCAGTCTTTCCTGTGCCATGAAGATCCCATAAATTCTTTAGAGCCACCCAGTGGCCACTATAACTTACATTCAGACTCCTTTTTAATGGGGTTAATTTGTTCACACACACAGTCCATTAAATACACACTCATGAGGTTTTATAGCTCTATTTTGTCTTGAGCCCTGGATGAGCTTTACGATAAAGGCAATTTATGGCTGGGCATCACGCCTTAGAAAATAAAAACCACACCCATGGTGGGGGCCAGGGCAAATGCAGTCCGAATTTCCTGGTCTTGCGGGAGTGTTTAACTCTTTTTCTTTTTTTTACTGAGGCCTGATTTACAGCTTGGATCGAAGCCCTGGTCACGGGTCGCCCCTGCTGCTTAGGATGCAATGAATCTCCAGGACCTCCACAATACCAGGTTTTCTTTTAAAGACAAGCATAAGCAAATTTGGATAGCCTCCCTAATTCAAAGACATCCAGTAATAACAGGCTACGGTCCTAATATGGGCCCAAACCTACCACTTAGTCACCCAGCAATCCCTATTAAAGCTACTTGAAAGGCACAAAAGCAAGAGGTGGCAGTCACAGGAGTGAGCATTCAGTGTAGTGTTTTTTTTGCGACCTGATAATGTTGCTCATTTTTTATGAGTCAGTTGCTACCAGTAATGCAGGCCTTCAGTTCGGCAGAGCATGTTCCAGTCATTAACGGAATGATGCCGCTAATGAAGGAGAGAGAGAGAGAGAGTGAGCGAGAGAGAGAGAGAGTGAGAGTGACAGGCAGAGGAGAGAAGAGAGAGAGAGAGAAAGCGAGCGAGCAAATTGCTCTTCAGATGCGCGGTATGAATTATGCAGGAGCCATGCTGCTCCTCAGGATGATGCCTGTGGCACTCCGATGGAAAGGCTCTGCAGAATTCCAAACTTCAGCAAGGGATTTAGGACCAGGACACAGGAAAAGGAAAGAGGTAGAGCATTTAATAACTGCACTTAGAGACCAGGTCCCTGCCCATGGATCGACAGTGGACTGAAGAATGCAGGGGCACAGATGTGGTTCAGTGTTCTTTTGGACATGATGGTACTGTGAGAAGTCCATGTTACACAGAATTGGTGTCTGAAGTTCTCCAGTGTTGTACTACATCTATGAAGCGTATGTGGCTAATTCACCCTTAGAATGCGAGCAGTACGGATTCATGCCAGAAGCACAACCAATGGTAAATTGTCATCATATGGCAAAATAACTCCTTGTGTGGAAGTACCCCTGGTTTGTTTCAATGCTTGAGATGTCAGACGCCATGCTGAGATTTGTTTGTTGTTCCTGTGTCACATAGAACCAAAGATACTGTAATTTAAAAAACATGTAAAAACAGTAACCACTACTGGGGTTTTTAAAAGTGATGTCACAAACAAATGCCTATAAACAACAAAAATTAACACATTTCTTTTATTTTAGGACTTAGAAATGAAAGAAAAAATGGATCTATAAACTTGGGACAACTTTTAGGATAGTTTCTCCCTACAAGAACTTTTAGCATAGTTTCTCCCTACAAGTGGGAGGGGAAAACCCGCAGAGGGAGGGGGCCCGGAGAGCGGCTGAGTGGCGGCGCGCCGAGAGAAAGAGCAGCAAACTGCGACCATGTAGGAGAACAAACACCGGTTCTAGACTGTTTTACACCATTTGTATTTGTTGAAATCAGGTTAAATGGTTAAGGTTAAATAGGTTAAATGAGGCTTATACTTAACTAATTAGCATCTAGCAATTATTAAGCAATCTCAAATCACATTACCTTGTTTACACCCGGTCAGTTAGTGGGACTAGTGTCTGAATATGAACTACATGCATTTTACACCTCATACTCAAATGCGTCTTTAGCTAGTCAGATTGAAATCTGATTGCTATGTAGCGAATAATATACAAATTTACTCATATACCGAATTTGTGATCTAGCTTTAACATTGCAGTTTTGCGTGCGTACTAAAGAAAACTATGCCCAGTCATTATCACCTACATGGGCTGCGTCTCCGTTTACTTGACACTGATTGGTTCGTAGGTGGGCATGCAAGTAAAAAAAAGGAAAACTGTCCTTTTCATTAGTCGATGTGCTGATTTTTTCTGACAGCATTGCACTCCTGTGTACACCACTGCAGTTTCTTTGCCTTCAGATAGCACTACTCTTTCATCCTTTCGAATCTCTCTCTCTTATCCTCTGAGAAAATAAGTTATAAGTGTCACAATTTTTATGCCAAATTTCAGTGGAATACCTTGTTTCCCACTCTCCCTCTCTGCTACAGTGGCTCAATTTTGACTCTTTTTCTGGTTCTTCTTCTTCCTCTGTTGTTAAATTCATGACAATAATCACCTCATGTTCCTGTAACTGTTCCAAAACTGTCCAAATAAGTTGCAAATCAACTGAAAGATGGTTCCTGGTCAGATCAATTTTTGGTTCTTTGGTCTAAGGTGCCTTTCACATCTGCTACTTAGGTTTGAACCAAACAGAGAAATCCAAAGATCTGGACAAAACAAGGTAAGTGTGAAAGCACCCTTAGACACAAAGGCATGTAAATATTTCAGCTACAACATACGGAAGTTTCCATTCTATATTTTTTCATTTTGGGTGTGTCCAGCAGAAGTAGCTCAGCCCAGAGACTGCTGAGGAGTGTTATATTTCAGAACCCCTGCAGATGGAGCTGATAGAAGTGGAGCTGAGGAGGCGGCAGGATGCAGCGTCCAAGCTCATCCAAACCCATCAATGTTACATTACCAGCTACTGCTTGAGACTGTAGGACTGCACAGTGAATTCTGGAGAGTCTGATACCTTGGCCTTGGCCCTAGGGTGCCATGTAGAGCTCTTTTGCGGGCCTACTTATAGCCATGTAAAAGCTCTCAGTGGTGTTGTAGATGTCATGTTTGCTAGGAACATACAGGGCACTAATGTAGGTCTGTCCTTGGTGGGTAAGGTATCAGGAACACGGAGTAACTATATATATATATATATGCATTATCTTTATGTTTAATTCCAAAGATCTCTGGTTAGACAACAGCAGCTATAAACAGGAAAATACAAAATGACTCATTACCTTTAAGTAAAGCTGTCAGGATAGCCAGGTCAATGTCCTGATGTCCCTCTGAGCCCATCCGGAACACTGTGATCTGACAGAGACAGACAGAGAGAGAACGAGTGAGAGAGCTAGACATATCAAGTGCAGAAACATTGACTATAAAGTCAGGAAACACCCAACATCTTTCTTCCTAAACAGTTTACTGGTTACTTTCTCTGAAAAGCTATTTCCACGTATGGCAGCCATAAGTAGGCCACAAAGTGAATTAGTCATCAGTGAACAGACAGAAATTTGAATGAACGTGTGCAAATCAAAAGGAAATTGTTAAAGACATAACGGTCTGATTTATTGATTAATTGAATAACATAAATCGATCATAAATTCCTTTAAAATGAAGTCCAACATCATCACCAGCGAACAGAGTAGGCCTGTACTTTAATTCAATGTGTCTTAAACAAGCTCATCCCAGTCATTAGAATGCTTCAATTATTTGATTAATCAAATAATACTCACTGGGATTAATCAAAAACTGGAAGAAATGTTTGATACTGCCAAGACAAATTCCTTGTGAGTGATCTCTTATCATTATAAAAGACCACAGCAGGCCTACACTGCCTAAACAAGTGCTACACAATGTGATAATCACTACAAAATGATTCAATAGTTGAATAATGTACTAATGAAATAATGGAATTAATCATTAGTTACACATTGGACCAAGAACGAAGAAGTGGAATCATGCTTTTTACTTCAGATTTTTTTTTTATCATTACTTTTTACTCACTCTTAAGCAAGGGTAGTGTGAAAGTTCTTGCAAGTCCATAACCCTGCTATTAGTTGATAAACTCGATTGTAGAAATAATCAGGAGTTATCATCAAGTAATCTTTTACTCATATCATCGTTAAATACAAAAGATCAATGCTTTTTTGCTACACATCCACAACAACTATCCGATTAACTCAGTCGATTAATCGAGTCACAACTGCTAGGCTAATTGATTATTGCAAAAAATTTCCAGTTACCACAAAAACAAATTCATTTTAAGGGATCTTTTTGCTCCAGTTATCTTCAATGTAGAGAGTAGGCCCGCACTATACTTAAATTACTGCTACAAGACTGTACGCCAGAACGGAAGCCAGCGCTGTCATTTTGCGGCACGTGCCGAGAGCAAAGCAGCATAACGCATGCTCCTGTCACAGCGTAATGGCGGGGGGCTTGTGTCGCATAGCTGCACACGGACACGTGCAACAAGGGCACCTTGCAGTGCGCCTGGCGTGTGCTCCGAATTCCAGAGCACTCCGAATGCATTAGAGTGGCGACCGTAAATCTAACGCCGTTTATAGGATTAGCCCAGGACGCGTTCACCAAGACCCCTCACATCTTCCGAGTGTGGCCAGAGCTAATGAGGTGATCCGTGGAAGCCCGATTGGCCACAGAGAAACGAGGACTGGCTGTCCGATCGGCTGGCCGCCTCTGGCATTTTCATCCTTTAAACAGACCGTGAAATGAAGGCATATTGAGGAGGTGCATGGATGTTTGGCGAAGAAAGGGATGAGTAAATGAATGTGTGCATGTTACATGTGTGTGTGTGTGTGTGAGAGAGAGAGAGAGAAGAAAAGAATGGGAGGTAGATGGATAGATGGAGCTGTCACTGGACAAGTGAAAGCACAGAATAAATGGTGTGTGATCATATCAAGTCTTTCCCAGCAGAGACTGGGAATAATTACTGCTGTGACCATTACTGATGGCCCACATGTGTGGAGGTGACCCACTAGTGTGTGTTTGTTTTTTGTGCATTTTCAGGAATACCTAGAAAAACCCAGGTCGTTCAAATCTTTCTCTTTCAGACGATACGATTTTATGTCTTTGGGGCCCCAAGCAAAGTTATGTCTGAAGACGTTTTTAAGCAAATATTGATCCTTTCGACCTTCTTACAGCAGTCCAGAGTCACCCATCCTCAGTCCGGTAACGGGGTTTCTGACTAAATTCTCTCCCTGCAGTTTATGGCTTTTGTTATTGTGGTCTTTTATTGTTCATAGTCTTGCTTGGTTCTTTAAATATTTTCCCAGCATTCTTTAGCCATGCCACAAATACCTAACCCGTGTCCTGGATCACCTTCACGTTTCTCACAGCGTTAAAGATAAATTTGTTAGTGTCATAGCAAACTCTCACTGAAATTTATCTTCAGCCCAAACAGACAGTAGAGCTTGTACTTTGTCGACTTGTTAGTTTGTATCTCTATTTTTTTTGCATGTACAGTAAGAAACAATGGCTTCTTTCTATGTTGTGATGACATTTTGGCTGATCAGAAAGCAGTGATTCAGTCGGCTCGGCTGTGACCTGCCATCAAGAAAATCAGCTCAGGTATGGGTCGCTTTATTTGTAAAGGAAAAACTTTGTTTTGCCATATTTGTTCGTGGTATGGCACGGTTCCTCGTGCCAGTGGAAAAGTGCCATTAGTGCATATGAGCTGGTTCAGAATTGGGTTTAAAATGTAGAAATAATCATGCTGGCTTGGGTCTGGAACTAAATGCCAAAACCAAAACCTGAAAACGACTCCAGACCATTATTTCCCCACCACCAAACTTTACTGTGAGCACTACACATTCTCATAGGTAACATTCTCCTGGCAACTGCATTCACCCATCAGTCTGTCACCATAATTCTTCACTGTAGAGGACATGTTTCCAGTGCTCCAGAGTATTCGTCTATGGAGATTGCATGGTTATGTTCCTGAGTTATCACACTTTTTAGCAATGAGTGCATCTGAAATACCTGATTTTTTTATTTTTTGCTACTTTGTATGTACATACACAAACGTTAATGTACATATTTTCCCACGTGCCTTTTGCACAGAGCTCCATATGGACCATATGTCCTGACATTGCATGAAAACAAATCTGTCTCTCTGTGTGTCTTGAGAGTACTGACCTTTTTGAACCTTCCCCTCAATACCTCAGACTATGCCTCGACCATTTCAACCCACTCATCATTATAATTACTTTTGTGCGGTGTGTATGCACATGCAGGACCCTCTACTCATTAGCCCTTCGCCTCTCCAACCTTTCCCTCATGATTAATGTCACATTATCCGACTTTCATCTCCCTAAATACTCGACGTGCCGCTCCTAATCGGGAGGAAATTAACACAGCCGCCTTTTCTAATCTTGGCGGGGGAATAGCTGCGGACACAGATATAGGAACGTCGCTCCTGGATTCACATAACTGCTGACCTGCTGGTGGAATTAATGAGGCAGTGCCGTGTTTGAACTGATAACAATAACGCAGTGGCTCTAACACACGTCCCCCCTCTCCGAGGGCGTCATTTATTATAGACGAGCCGAGGCCCGGGTGTGTTTGGAAGCGCGGGTCATGTCTTTTGTTGTGATAATGTGCTCACAATTTGTGTGTACTGCAAAAGGCATAAATCAACAAGCCTGCAAGTCATTTCAGGGAAAAAGTATTTACCCCCTTCTCGGGCATCGTTTTTAGGCGATCATTTTGAAGGAAAGTAAAAAAAAAGTGAAATTTGACAAAGCCCACCCCCTTAAACATAACAGAAAACTCTGCCACAGTGTTGCAAATGTTTCCAGCAATAGTTGATTATTAACAACTTTTGCTGATAGCCACAGGCACGGAATAAACTATCTATCTGCTTTTCCTTAACTATCTCTCCGCTTATCCTTAATCAGGGGGTGCTGGAGCATCTCAACACTCATTGGTCGCAGATACACTAGTTTATGCGCATACAGAGGCATCTTAGCATCTCTGATCTACTGGACTGTGGGAGGAAATTTGAGAACCCGGGGAGTGACAGAGAGAACATGCAAAGGATAACACAGAAAGGACCACTGGCAGCCCCAGCCAGGAATCAAACCCAGGAACTTCTCGCTGCTCCACCGTGCTGCAAATGGAATAAACGAGACGTTGATTTTTCCATGACGCAGGGGGGCATTATATTCAAATCCATAAACTTTAATATGGAGTTGGTCTCCCTGTTAGCAGCTATAACAACTTCCACTCTTCTTGGAAGGCTTTCCACAAGATTTTGGAGTTTCTGTGGGAATTTGTGCCCATTCATTCTGTAGAGCATTCATGAGGTCAGACACTGATGTTGGACGAGAAGACCTGGCTCGCAATCTCCGTTCCAGTTCATCCTAAAGGTGTTGAATGGGGGTGAGGTCAGGGCTCTGTGTGGCCAGCCAAGAGCTTCCACAGCAAACTCATCCAAGCAGGTCTTGATAGAGTGCCCTCTTTATGGGAGGCAACAGCAGGTTGAATGTAAGATTGAAGATCAGAGACTTTAAAATCTGCTGTCCCCCCAGACTTTCAGCCCCCAGGTTGGTAGCCAAGAGTCCACCGGTTCCCTAATCTCTAAACATTCCTGAAAGTGTTAGATTCAGCTCTACAGCCAAACTTACTGTCTTTGACATGACCTCATGGAGGGCAGTAGGCACTTACTGTCCATTCAGTTTTTCAAAAAACTAACCTTTATCATATACTAGACAAGCACAAATGTAGTGCATGAGCCTCTGTGTGTGTGTGAGTGTGTGTGTGTGTGTGTGTGTGTGTGTGTGTGTGTGTG
>JBBIGA010000040.1:1466661-1477181 GCA_037576975.1 Alestes dentex
AAAAAAAAGACACAAAAACATAAAGAAATAATATAGTGCATGAATTGAATATAAACAAATGGATACTGCCTTTTGAAACATAAATAATAATCATACTGAAAACAAAAATAAAATCTATTTCTTTACAATTAGATTTAAACTTACATATTAGCTAATTTCTTAGTTGCAGGGATGCAAAGGTACTTTCTGGCCACTTTTGGAAGCATTGCCATTTCTTCTGTCATTGTTTAGAACGGTCAAGTGAGCCGTCATTCGCTGATTGTACAGTCTGTGTGTTTCTAGCACAAGCCCACCGCTGGTGAAACATTTTCGTTTCATTTCAGTCCCGCCTACTGTATACCCACCATTTTAATTGCAAAACTCCTCTCCTATTTTATTCTTTGATCTTTATCATTTTTATTGCCATTGTCAAATAGTGTTATGTTTTGCGACACTAAATCAGTGAGAAACTCTGCTGTACCGCAGAGTCTCAAGACTGGATTCAGACTCACAGACTCATGACTCAACTCGCATCACAGAGACTCAAAACTTCATTCAGATCCCCACCACAGAGACTCAAGACTCGACTTGTTTCACGGAGACTCATGTCTTAACTCTGACTGGAACCACAGAGACTTGATACTCGACTAACGCCATGGAGACTCAAGACTGGATTCAGACCTGTTCCACATAGTCTCAAGACTTGATTCAGACCTGCAATACAGAGACTCAAGACTTGACTTGTACCACAGAGACTCGAGACTCGACTTGCACTACAGAGACTCAAGACTTGATTCAGGTCTGTACCACAGAGACTCAAGACTCGATTCAGGCCTGTACCACAGAGACTCAAGACTTGATTCAGGCCTGTAACACAGAGATTCAAGACTCGTTCCAGGCCTGTACCGCAGTGACTCAAGACTCGTTTCAGGCCTGTACCACAGAGACTCAAGACTCGTTTCAGTCCTGTACCACAGTGACTCAAGACTCGATTCAGGCCTGTACCACAGAGATTCAAGACTCGATTCAGGCCTGTACCACAGAGATTCAAGACTCGATTCAGGCCTGTACCACAGAGACTCAAGACTCGATTCAGGCCTGTATCACAGAGACTCCAGCCTTGATTCAGGCCTGTACCACAGAGACTTGAAACTCCATTCATACCCGCACCATGAACACTCAAGACTCACTTTTGCCTAGCACAACAATTACCTATGACTTGACTCTGACTCAAACTACTATGCCAAGCTACCCCTTTAACTTGCCGTTTCTGTGGGCCAACAGGGACATCCAACAGGAGGGCAAGAGGTGGGAGGAAGGCCAAACCGCCCACTCGTGGAAAGAAAGCAAAGGCGGCAGAGAGTGAGGAGGAGGATGAGGAGGAGGAGGAAGAGAAGACTCCTCGCAGGCGAAAAACCAAAAAGAAGAAAGATGACAACTCTGAGAGTGAGGATGAGCGTCCTCGTGGACGGGCGAAGGCAGGGGGCAGGAAGAAGGCGGCTGCCAAAGCAGAGGACTCTGACCCAGACAGCGATGAGGAGAATGGAAAAAACAAGAGAAGAAAAGGTGTGAGCAAGAAGGAAAAAGATGAAGAGAACAACAAGGCAAAGGGGGGCAATGCCAAAGGAGCTGGAAAAGGAGGGAAGGAGAAGGGAAATGACAAGAAAAAGAAAGGAGAATCCAGCAGGTGCAGTATTCTATAGGAATGGTTATCTCTGAGTCTCTTTCTAGCTTTCTGTCAGTCCACTGGACCAATGAGTTTGGGTTTTAATTCGAAGCAGTTCCGAAGTAAGGCATCCCACAGTAAGGTCTACACAAAGAGGCTTGAAAGTATCAATTTCCAGACCTTGCAGAAGGCATTTAATCCCCAGGTTGATTACAGTATTGTAAGGAAACATAATCACTACCCTGCGGTAAGGGGTTATTCTCTGAGGCTTTTTCTGCCAACACAAGGTGCAAGCTTTTCAAGGGATTATTATTATTATATTATTATTATATAGATTATTATTCCTTACAACATTATAGTAACCATGGAGAAAACATGGATTTATGTTTTCACCCCTCTGTCTTCTCAGTGAGCCAATCCTGTGGCCCTCCTTGGAATCTTGAGGTTAGGCACATCAGACCGTTTGTTAAGGCACTTATGTCCAATGGTGAAGATGCTGATACTTCGGTAGTTAACTCAAGGACAACATTGTTCATATTTTTGTCTACCTTTGGGTACCCAACTCAGGCATTCGATTCAGTATACCCTTGGACATCCAAACCAAGACAGCTCATTCTAATGACAAACCCTATTTTTTACCTTATATGTGTAAAACATTCTTCATATTGCCATACCATAGGTCTGAACTAATATCCCCTTGGACTTTTTCAAGGCTTTTGGAATATATTGTCTAAATCTGAGATTTGAACCAGTGCCACCTTGAGGTTGCATTCCTCAGTCCAACATTTTCTGGAATTAAGTGCCTATTTTAGGGAAATAAAAGATATTGAAGCTTTCAACCCTCTTTGTACAGGTCTCTCATTATGGTGCTTTGGGACAACCCTGGGGTTAAGTGTCCCAGACCAATAGTCCCTTGATAATAACTTCAAGGTCAAAAATAGTGTTGCTTTCTACTGTATTTGTATAGGTCTCATTTTTAGTGCACAACTATGGATTTAAACCAATATCCACTGCATGCCAGATACTTATAATACTATTCTGCCAAATTCTAATGTCATATAGTATCATATATAGTGCAGTCTTTGGACAATGACTTGTTTTGTTACTGTGTAGTCTAATATATTGGATTCTAAATCAAACAATGGCTATGAGGTTGTAGAGCAGAATGTCAGATTTAATTCCAGAGTATCTACAGGAGGGCAACTACTCTTAGCATGCTGTAGTACAGAAGTAGAAAAAACTTTGTGAAGATGTGTCATTGTCCAGTTACCCATAGACTGTGCTTTAAACTGAACTGGAAATACCTCTCATACCTCATTGCAATGGTGGCTACCTCAAGACCAGAATGCCAAAATACTGACAACTGATTGGAGACGCGAGATCTTTTCAACTGGAATAATGTGAATATAATGTAACACTGTGATGTACAAAATTGCCAGGAAACACACCGTTGTGGAATGTCAAGAAAATATGCCAGTTTAACATACTTAGAACTTTTGCCTAATGTCATTGCTTTTTAAAAGGCCTCAGTTGGCACCATCCTGGTTTAGATGTTCATGTCCAGTGGTGTCATTTTTTTGGACGTTCAGGTCCCTGTCTTAGCTCCAGTCATGTTTTACTCATTGGGTACCTCTGTATAATCCAGTGCATTGTACTGCAATTGTTTGTGCACAACCCATCATACCTCATATCTCAGATATTGAAAGATCTGACATAGTTTTTGCTTTAATATTTTTCTTTAATTTAATGATTGCATGCTTGCTTAAATCCGACTGTTTGATAAATACTTCTATAGTAAACGCTACTTGATGAAGCAAGCCTTATGTATTCTGAAGTTGCTGTTTTGATGACTATCTTTAATACTGTCTGAAACTACCTGAATTTGTTTACCCAGTTTGTTTGCTGTGGACACTATTTGCATGACTTTGCTTTTTTGCCTTCCATCAGAAGAGTTGGAAGTGCTCACAATATCTGGACTGTCTACATTTTCAACCTTACTCACTGAACTCTAGCAAACCACTGGGCTTTCTTTACCACCTGTAATGTGAACCATCATCACTATACATCAAGACTTCCTCAGTAATAATGGGAGATATAATGCAGTCCTGGCTCAATGGGCTCTCACTTTGTGATATTGGGCTCTGATTTCCCTCCATGGCAGCTCGTCATCGTCCAGTGAGTCAGATGCCGAGTCTTTATCGGAAGGTGAAATGGCTCGGCTGAAAGAGGAGGTGGAAGAGAAGAAGAAACTAATTGCAACGCTGCGGAACAAACCATGGCGCATGAAAAGGAGACTCCAAAACCTAAAGTAACCTGACTTCTCCTCTTATCCCTCTTCTGCCCCTTGGCTAACATGGCCCATCAGCACTGTGTAAGATGTTGTGTTTACCCTTGCAATGCTCACAATGCCCAACATGAGTTAGCATGGGATGTGACTTGAATTTCTTTGGTTTGTTGTGCTTGATTAAAGCTCTCCAGAGGAGATACTGCTATCTCTTTTTTGTGTTCTGCTTCCAAACCAACTTACAAAGTTCTGACGAAGCTCCAACTTCATGCTGTGCTTCTACTATGATAAACCAAAAGATGTTTTTATTAAAATTAACACACTATACTCCACCCTATGATAATAGCTTCCCTGAAATGTGCAAGCAGCATAACTGGGGGAACTAGCTTGTGAAATTAGAATTACAGCATTCTACAAATGGGGGCCAGGTACCAGATTCTCTAAAGTAGCAACCTCCAGAAATAACCATCATTTAAAATTAATCACACTGTAGTAGAAACAAAACCTTTGTAGACTTGGCTGAGTGATGGTGCCCTTGAATCCCTTACACTGTGGCCTTGAAGTGAACCCTTACCTCAGACTGTCCCAGGCAGTCTCGTGGCAGAGTAGGTGCAGAGAGTTTGGACAAGTGCCTTTTAAAGGTAGTAGAAACAAACACTGCCCAGGGACAAATTGATATCCTGTGCAGGAGGCTGGGCTTCAGAGGCTTGTGTTCGGTGCCCTGCAGACCTGAGTTGTAGGAAGAGAAATGTATCCCCAGTTGGAGCAGGTGGAAACCTGGCAAGGAAACCTTTTGATTTACTGGGTACCTGGAAGGGATTCCTTCTTAGGACCTTGGTGAATGGAGTTATAATGCTTCATGTTTCTGGTGATAGTCTGGTTACCTTGTGGAAGTCTATTGCTAGTGGCTAGCACAGAGGATAGTTACCTGTCTGGTCATGCTAACTGGCTGCCAGTGGATTTGTACCTTGCAGGGGTTCTTGTTCATTTGCTGAGTACCTAGCTGAACCAGAATTTGGCCCTAATTGCACCAAGGAATTGAAGGCCAGTTACTGCATGCTTGCTGCATTTGCTTCAACTGCCATACATTCTCCTGTCAATAGCACAGTTGTTGCTACATTAAACTACATTTCTCTTAGGAGTATACTGTTTTACTCTTGCATAGAAGTGAAATTTGTGCATGATGCCTTGTCATGAGCACTTTGCTGTCTAAAACTGATTGATACAGATTTGTCTCATAGTGTGTATAATGTGTAATATGCCTCGTTAACACTCTGCACATCATCAATTCATCAGTTCATTCCCTTATTCATTTAACTGCCCCCACGTTCGACATTCGCAGTCAGCGCAGGACTTAGTTGATTGGTTTAAGGTTTTAGGTGTCACTGAGTGGAATGTGATATTTTAAGATTGTCATCTGATATGTTTACAACATAGTGCTGCTTGACTGCACAGAAAATGTTCATTTTCTAATTCCAATTCCAATTTTAGCTTTAGCACAGTGCAAATTTACAGATTAGGAAACCAGAGCAGTGTCTGAAGCTCACATAACAGAATGCTTTAATTGAACAACAGAGAGCATTAGGAAACTGGTGCAGCTTTCTAGCTGTACTGCATGAAGAAATCTAGAAGCTCAAAAAGACATTAATTAAGTCAGCTGGATTTGGGCCTAACCTTTGCTGGGCTGAAAAAAAATCTCCAGGGTTTGGTCTCTTGATGGTGCAGCAATTATGAAATGAACATTTAAAGCCAGGATGTGCAGTCTTTGGAACACTTTAAAAATGGAGGTTCTGTGTGAATGCTTGCCAGGGAAGCCCAGGGGTTTGTGGAGAAGTTTGAAGGTGCTTTGGGCAAAGGGAAGGGGAGGAAGCTCTACGCCTTTAAGGTCATGATGACTAAGGTAAAGCACCTAATTTCCCCCAGTATGTCATACCCGATAAACTAAGCCTGTTGGGTCAGTTTCGCATTCTGCCCGCATGTTATGGTCCATATGTTGAACTGCAAAATGTGCTTTTCTTTTCCATGCACTACTCAGTAAAAACATGGGAGCAAAAATGGGCGGTGATCTCATACATGTGACTAATTACTCTGTTTTTGTAGTAAGAACTGAATTACACCCCTGGAGAATTAAATTTATTTACACCACTATCTCTTCATCATGGATTTTCATTTTTCTCTTTTGTCTCGAAGGGTCTTTTAACCCCTGTGTCTTATGGTGACAAGATAGTGTGTAAAATTCAAGCACATTCTGAGCACAAATTGCATTTGCATCAAGGCATGTTTGCCATCTGACTATGAGAATGCTTTGTAAATATGTTGTCATATGCTTCAAAAAATTTGTTGTTCATTTATTTTCAGAAATTGATCAAGTTCAACCGAGACTTTGAGAACTTCAAGACAGCCTGCATTCCATGGGAGAGGAAAATTAAAGAAGTAGAAAGTTGGTTTCAGTCGGATTTCTGTATACATAAACTCTTTAAAAAAAAGGTGCCACAAAGGGGTCTTTGATACCATAGATGCTATAGAACAGTCACCAACATTCATCCTGGAGATCTACCTTCCTAAGAATCTCCAGGGGAGGGTTGGTGATCACTTCTAGAGAAGAAACATTCAACCTGTTCATTAACAACAGGCTATTTATGTAGCTTACAATCCATAAATGGACTCTGCATACTGAGAAGTGATTTTGAAGTATCTACTCACAGGTATCTACTCCTTTATTTAAAAAAGGGACCAAAATTGGGTTTTCTCTTCATTTAGGATTGTCTCTGGAAAATGTAATTGCTTGGTGCAACATGGCAGACTCCATGACCTGTAGTCTCCTTCTGCTTTCTTTAAGGTCATTTCGGATCATCTGTAGCCTCCTACTTCATCTTCCTCAGATGGATGTATGGCCTTAACCTTGTTCTTTTTGGTTTAATGTTTGGGCTTGTTGTCATGCCTGAGGTAAACAAAAGGTTCATAATGGTAATTTTGGATAGTAAATAAAAAGGCTATATTTGCCTTGTAGACAATGTGCCCCTTGGAAAAAGTCTCTCTCTTCTCCTTTAGGTCCTGATGGGTTTACCATATGGCTCCATCCCTAGAAAAACTGTTCCTAGAGATGAGCAGGAGACTGCCATGGACTTCTCTGTCCTCTTTGAATTTGGCGTGAGGAATAACATTTGGTCACTATTGCCAGTTCTGGAGAATATTGTCTACAGAATTCAATACTGTTTTATCCTTGTTTTCTCTTCAAAAGGGTTACTGCAGGTACTCCGTTCTCTTTTATGGTTTCTACAACAACCAGAATACCATTGGGTTCCTCAAGTTCCGCCTGCCACTGTCATATTTCCTAGTTGGAATAGGGATCTTCGGATACAGCCTGATGGTAGTGATTAGGACGTGAGTCCCTCCTTCTAATGCAACATTAACTTCTCTATGTTTTCACAATTAAAGGAGAGGCACTTATAGTAATACAGCTGTCATGTCATTGGTTTAAAAACTGGTTGAGCATCAACACAACTTGCAGAGTGCATAAGCAGTTTTCCATTCTGAATAATAATGCTACAATTCTGGGGTTACTTTGGAATGTGACGCTGGTTTAACTCTTGATGGTGTTTGGGGAAGAACATTGTGTAATATTTGACAGTGTAATAAATTTGACAGTGTAATACATTTACACTTTCATAGGCCAGGTGTTTCTTTCCCAATCCATGCACCAGCTTCTCCTGGGAGTTTGTATGACATTCCCAAGGCAGCCAAGACATAGAGTCCTCCCTGAAATACCTCCACAATGAGAAACAAAGGAGACATCGTTATTAGATGCCCAAACTGCCTCATCTTGCTCCTTTCAATGTGGAGGGGCAGCGGCTGTACTCCAAGCTTTGTCCTAGTGTCCATCCATAATACAAAAGGGTTGTTCTATATGACGTAGTTACTCTGGGGGTCACTCCAAGTGACGTAGATAGTTTGTTAATCACCAAGGCTTAAGTTAATCTACACCAGTGGTCACCAACCCTCATCCTGGAGATCTGCTTTCCTGCCGTGTTTAGTTCCAACCTGCCCCTTACTTAATGCTCCAGTCAATCAGGGACTTCTGTAGAAGTCTATTAGCCAGAGCAGATTGTGGCTGGAGCTAGACTTCTCAGGAAGTTAGATCTCCAGGACTAGGATTGGTGGCCACTGGTCTACAGCATGCTAGCTAGCTAGCTTTTTTACTCAAAATCTGAAAAAGGTATGAAAGTTCTATGCCTGATCTGGACCACATATAAGGAACTTCAAGGTTGTCCTGGGCCAGCTCTGGCCTAAATTTACACACTGTACAGAATGTATCCATGCTGGTTTTGGGCGAAATCCATTCACCTGATTTGTTACTTACCTTGGGACAGGTTTGGGCCAGATTAGGGCCAGAGTAGTTGTGCTATCAGGGTCAGTGCTGACTCAGCAATTGCATGTGTCCCTTGTTTAAGTGACTGATCTGTGATAGGATGGCGAGAAATGCTAATGAGGGAGGTGATGGTGGAGAGGAAAGTGAGTTCACCTTCTGCTGGAAGCTCTTCACTAGCTGGGATTACCTCATCGGAAACCCAGAGACCGCCGACAACAAGTACGCTTCCATCACAACCAGCTTCAAGGTGGGTCGTGCATGAAGAATGTTTATCACAGAGCCAGACATAAACTACATGGAGGGGGTGACAAGTCAGTCTTTCAATGTATAAAATGTTTTGATGTATTTTTTATGATTTCTGTGTGAGTTGATCAGTCACACAACTAAATAAGTAAATCCAGAATTATCAAATGAGAGATATCCTACAATAACCTCGTAACCAACTGGGATACCAAAGAGAAGACAGATGGACAAGTAAGCAGAGGGCTACAGAGGTTTATGTTGTTTATAGTGCATGGTGCAGTTTAAGGCACTTTCACATCAGCTCATCAGTTTCTATTCTTTTAACAATGCACAAAAACACTATTATTGTCCAGTTACAATGAATCTAAATGACTGTAGAGAATCTGCATATTTCACAGTATAATTGACATTTAGACATTTGACAATGTCACAGAATATTGAACACTGCCGTATACCAATGTAGTGTGGAGGATAAACCCAGTCGCGGAGTAGCGTGAGAGAGTAGGTGGTTCATGCACTTTGATCTAAGAGTGCTCTACACAGAGTAAAGATTCGCACCCAAATCAACACTCTCACACACACACACAAGGTATGGCTGTGAGTACTCATGGTCTCAAGAAGAGATGACTGAAGGCTAGTATGATGAAGACTCAATGACTGAGCAACCACCTCCTGTTTACCTGGCCTTTTATACCATGTGACACGCTCATTTCCGATTCCTCCTGCGTGTCACGTGACCCATGTGTGTGACAGACATGCTGCAACTAACTGCCCCACTATTTCTCCCACAACATTTAATTGACATTGCCTTGAAAAATGCTCAACACATTTGTCTGACCTTTGACTTTGTGCATTTAGGAGTCAATAGTGGATGAGCAGGAGAACCAGAAGGATGAGAACATTCACTTGAGGAGGTTTCTCCGCCTGCTTGCTAACGTCCTGATCGTGTGCAGTCTGGGAGGCAGTGGATATCTTATCTACTTTGTAGTGAAAAGATCACAAGACTATGCAAAACTGGACCCCAGTGAGTTATCCTGGTATCAGAAAAATGAGGTAACTTTGTTGCTTTGGTTTTAGTAGTAACAGCTTGAATGCTGCTAGCATGTTATTCTTTTTATGGTCTTTTACCTTTCTTCTTATTGTTTCTTATTGTTAGGTTGGATTTTCTTGCTAAAACTAACTCATTTTTGAGACATTGACACTATTCCAGTCTGTTTAGCCTAGTTGGGAATGCTTGTTAACAGCTTAAAAAACTGACTTTTTCTAGGAATGAATCACAGATAACAGTTTGTGCATCCTACTTACACAAGTACACTCAGAACTCCCTATCAACCAGCTAGGATACTGTAACAACCACCTAGAAACACCCTAGCAACCACCAGAGCTACATTAGTAACCAGTTAGCCCCACCAGATAGCAACCAGGTAGTAACACCTTAGCAACCACTTGGTATACATTGGAGACTTCCAAGCAAAACTTCAGCAAAGAACTGAGATACTATGGCAACCGCCTCTCAAATTGGATATCACAGTAACCAGCTAGCAATACTTTAGTAATGAATTTGTACTATATTGACTACCTCTTAACAACCTGGCCACTAGCTGGGATGCCATGGCAACCACCTAGCAAGACTGTAACAAGCAACTTTGACTCCACAGCAGCTACCCAACAATAATTTAGTAACCGACTAAACAATACTAACAACCACTTAGAAACACCCTGGCTACGACCTGGAAA
This sequence comes from Alestes dentex, assembly GCA_037576975.1. Classification (NCBI taxonomy): domain Eukaryota; kingdom Metazoa; phylum Chordata; class Actinopteri; order Characiformes; family Alestidae; genus Alestes; species Alestes dentex. Next base: position 1,476,940 of record JBBIGA010000040.1, read on the forward strand.
TTAGTTCATCTGCACAAGCACTTGGCATTCTTTCAAGAACCGTCCTTGTTTCAAAATGTTATTTACATTTACGGCATTTAGCTGACGCTCTTATCCAGACCGACGTACATCAGTGCTTGAGTAGTTCACTTCTGTGTCTTAGTCCTGTAAAGCTAAACTTAGGTAATTCATCCACAATTCAACCAGGATACCGCACGCTTGGTACATTCAAACAACGACTAACCAAGAATACCAGAAGCACC
>JBBIGA010000040.1:1480136-1508720 GCA_037576975.1 Alestes dentex
TAACTAATGACTGTAAGACTGTCTCTGTAACTAATGACTGTAAGACTGTCCCTGTAACTAATGATTATAAGACAATCCCTGTAACTAATGATTATGAGTCGCTCTGGATAAGAACGTCTGCCAAATGCCCCTTTACCTCTACCTGAATGACCCCTGCATCACAACTCAACCTGGTAACATCTCAAATGCTGACATGCCACACACTAAGCTAGCAGCAGTGAAGAGGACCCTATATCAGGACCCCAGGCACCTATGCCTGTTCCCAGAATGCTATGCGAATTTTAATCAGTGCCCCCTCCCCGCCCCAATTAATGACAGAGTAAGGCTGCACAATTCAGGAAAAAAGAACATATAAAAGTCCCCAGGTTATATCAGAGGAAGGTCCCACAAGAGTACATATCTGTGTGTGTGTGTGTGTGTGTGTGTGTGTGTGTGTGTGTACACATACTTCAACATACTTTTTGCTCCTCAGAGTACTTTATCTTATGCAGGTTCCTACAGCGACATAAAAACACTGAACAGTTGATGCTGTAGGGACACAAGTAATAATGATAAAAAAGAATGAAGCCTTTAATCGAAACCCGAAAGTTTTCCTTTAAGTTGGGTTAAACAAGCGTAGCAGTGTTATGATCTTATACAAAAGCATGGACGCCGTGGTGAAAACAACTCACCAGTTCGCTCAGTGAGGGGTTAAACTCACAAAGGCTCAGGTTCTGCTAGTTTTTAGAACGTCCACCTCATCCGAGAGCTTTACACAGCACAGGCCACGTTTGGGGTTTATATTCACAAACTATAAAGAAATTTAAAGATGTTTGAGTTTAATTTAGACAAAGGGATGGCGCTGAGAGAAATTCTATTAATTCAAGTAATTGTATAACACATTGCTAGCCTTGTAACTGTAGCCGTTGCATCGTTTAAGGTGGAATAGGAGATCTTAAAAAGAAGCTGTTAAAGTCTTTTAAAAAGAAGCTGTTAAAAACGTCTTGTTTCATGTGTCTGCATTATCTTTCATGGAGTAAAGGAACATTTGGAGAACATACTGTGTGTTACTAAAGTAAGTGTGGAGTGTGCTTGTGATTACATGAACTGGAGCCGTTTTCAGCAGCTGGAGGAGCGGTGACGCCCCCTCTGGGCCGGGATGTCCTGTTCCGTCCTGCAGGTATGAGCTCCGATCTGTTTGTGTGGGCGTGCTTAAGCAGAGGGCCCCCCCACTCACTCACACACACACACACACACACACACACACACACGGGTCAGCTGTGGCAGTCTGGAGAGCCCCTCCTCGCTGGAGGTCGTTTTTAGTGCTGGAGCTCCAGCAGCTCTCAGCACTTCAGCATTGGGCGATTCACTGTGAGGCTGTGTGTCCAGTGCAGGACAGCTCAGGTAATATAAACACAATATTACTCTTTCTTTTTGTCTCTTTTTCTTTTGTTCCCTCTCCTTTTTTTCTTTTCTTTTCTTTTTACTTTTCTTCTCTTTGTTCTATTCTACTGTGATTTGATTTATTTTATTCTACTCTGTTCCATTATATTTTATTTGATTCTATTCTATTCTATTCCTATTCCAATTTGGATTCTAATCTAGTCTATTCTTTTTGCTCTGTTCTATTCTGTTTGCTCTGTATTCTATTCCATTATATATGTATTCTATTCTGTTCAATTCTATTCTATTTGCTCTCTAATCTATTCTATTTGCTTTTGTTTCACTATGTTCAATTTTGTTGAGGTGTGCACTACAATTATTCAGTGCTATCTCTTAAAAAAGTAAGCAATTTAATAATTAAGTTAATGGAATGTCACTTTTTTCCTTTCTGTAATGTGGTATGACATGAAATGTTTAGCGGCGTTCTGCTGTATGCGTTCCCAGTAGCTCTACCCGAATTTCCAGGGTTGCCAGTATCGGGATCTCTCCATCACTCTTTCCCCCCTTCTTCTCCAACAGAAAATGCTTTCAGGCCCAGAGGTGAGCTTGGTGATGTCTGATGTCACTGTCTTCCTCTGCATCTTCACACTGTTTCTTCTGGTGCTCCACATTCACCAGCAGAGAACCCTGCCTTCCAACCTGCCCCCAGGCCCCAGTCCCTGGCCTGTGGTGGGCAACCTCTTCCAGACAGGGGAGCAGCTGCATCTGTCCCTCACCAGCCTGAGGGCTCGCTACGGGGATGTTTTCCAGATGAGGATGGGCTCCCTGGCGGTGGTGGTGCTGAGTGGTCACTCCACCATCCGGCAGGCATTGGTCCGGCAGGGCGAGGCCTTCGCGGGCCGCCCGGAGCTCTTCACCTTCTCGGCGGTGGCCGACGGCACCAGCATGACCTTCAGCGAGAAGTACGGTGAAGCCTGGGTGCGCCACAAGAAGATCTGCAAGAACGCCCTGAGGACTTTCTCGCAAGCCAAAGCACAGAACTCCAGTGCCTCCTGCCTGCTGGAGGAGCGGATCTGTGCAGAGGCACTAGAGATGGTGGAGGCCCTGCGGGAGCAGGGGATGAAAGCTGGGGACGCCGGACTGGACCCATCCGCTCTGCTGGTCACTTCTGTGGCTAATGTGGCATGTGCACTCTGCTTCGGCAAGCGCTACAGCCACGACGACGAGCAATTCCTCACCATTGTGAACATTAACAAAGAGGTGTTGCGCATCTTTGCATCAGGGAATCTGGCTGACTTCTTCCCCATCTTCCGCTACCTGCCCAGTCCATCCCTGCGCAAACTGGTCCGGTACATCCGGAGGATGAACAGCTTCATGGAGGAAAACATCAAGGAACATCTCCTCACTTTCGATAAGGTAGTGCTGAAAATGAAAATGGTTACAATTGCCGGCCAAAACATTTGTTGCCAGTTTTCTATTATCATTGTCAAATGATTGTTTCAGCCCATTCATCTGATCTGCCCATTCTAGGTCTTCCAAGGAAGCTAATTAGCTGCGGTTAGGACTAGGGATGTCAGGATTACAGATTCTGATGGCACGATTGTCGTCTGGGAAATATCTTGCATGTATTCATTTCACAATGTAGACAATCACATACTTACTTTTTATTTACCGCTGTCTTTTTTAAAATGAGACACAAAAACCATAAAGAAGTAATGCAGTGCATAAATGGAATATAAACAAATGGATACTGCTGTATGAAACATAAATATTAATGTAAACAGTGATGCATCATACTGAAAGCCAAAATGAAGTATATTTCTTTAGAATTCAATATAAGCTTACATATTAGCTAACATATTAGCAGGGATGCAAAGGTACTTTCTGGACACTTTTGGAAGCATTGCCATTTCCTCTGCCATTGTTTAGAGCGGTCAAGTGAGCCGTAATTCGCTGACTGTACAGAAGTGCACCGCTAGTGAAACATTTTCGTTTTGTTAAATCACGGTTAATTGTGAAACCGGTTAATCGTGACATCCTTAGTTAGGACTAGAACTCCGCACTGTGTTGACATACCACCTTACCATCAGACAAGCTCAAGAATAAAAAACAAACATTAAAATATATACATGTGTAAAATGGTCGGTGTTAGATTAAAATAAAGATGTACCCATTAGCCTCCTACAGCTGTTTTGGCATTTGTTTCTAGAGCATAGTTGGATCAAAGTCATTCTACATAAAAGGACTGTAGCTCCACAGGACATGCTGTACTGAGAACAAACTTATATCACACTGGTTTAGACTCCATCGTTCCAGATGTGATTAAGATTGGGCAATTTGCTGATGGGAAATTTCATTAAGAACCTGTGGTAAATAGTAGATTAGTCTCGGAGCTAGAAGCAGTTAAGCGAGGTCCATCTGTACCACAGTGGTTGAATTCACACACACTTGAATTCTTGTGCTGTTAAGAATGGATGAACTCTGTTGAGTCAGTGGTAAGTGTTTTTCATCAAAAGGATTGTGGTTGTAGGGGCATTAGCAAGAAGATCATTATCTGGCCACCTTGTATTGTATGGATGTCTCAGATAATTTAGCCAAAATAATTACTGTCCCAACACATTTAATTTTTAATTCTCGAGCCCCTTAGGTCTGGTTATATATTGCAGTGGATGTCCAGTTTATTGTCGTTAACCTCAACCAATCTAGGGGTATGGTGTACTGATACCAAGATTTAATATGGCAATAAAATTAATATTTAATATGTACACATCTGCCGACAAATGCAGTAAACAGAATAAATTGTTCCATTGCACAATGTTATAAACCTTACCTAGTAACCACCTGGAATATCACATATCAGTTAGCTAGCGCTGTCATAGAAATCAACAAGATGAAAGCTATTAAATCCAAACAAAAGTCTTAGGCCCCTGCACAAACAATATTTAAAATTGTGTAATATTTTACAATAGTTTACAATATTTAAAATGAGCAGTGCGTGTTTTTTTCTCATTAATATTACTACATATACTACATAAAACTATGAAGAGTAAATACAAATAATATTATACAGTAAACAGTGATTTTATGTAAAGCGTATTAATGTGTTCCCAGTGGTTACCATCAGAAACATGGTTTTACTCAATCAGTCTTTCAAATTGAAACAGGAACCAAACCTGTGTTCGGTGTTTGGAATTATAATGAATGTCACAGTGTAAATATTTATCTAATGCCATTCTACTCTGCAGCCGCTAACCACATTGTTCACACTATCTAGAACATTAATGGCTCAGTATTTTCAGGAGGATCAGTATGTCCTCTGGTTTCAAGCCAGAGCTGTGTGTCCCTCTCCCAGCGCTGATAAAGTGGATCTTTGTGTCTGTGCACAACATTCACACGCATTGGTTTAATTTGCCATAGTCAGTCTTGTGGAAGGCACATGCGTTAACATCCCTAAATGGGAAATCTTTTAGGGTATTAATGAATGTTCCGCAAATGAAAAAACACAACATATTGTTTTTCTGTGTTTTTGTTCATGACAGCAGTGTAAAAGGAACTCATAGGATTTTTTCTTATATAAGTGCTCTTGCTCATGTAAAATGTGAGAGATTAATGCTTAATGGGGTTTATGTTGTAAGGACTGGTTAAAGGTACTCTTTACAATTTTATTTAAAGTTACATGTTTGATTTTTTTTATCGCTCGGATTAAACAACTCTGATTTTGTTGATTTCTATGACGATGCTAGGTGTGGTATTCTGAATAGTTGCTGTGGTTAATATATATATATAACAAATGAATATAATATAGTCAATTTTATATGTGTATATATATATTTATATAATTGATAGTAATAAACTCATTCTGATTTGTTTCTTATTTTGTCTTTTGCTATTGTATTCATAACAAAAATTGCTACTTTTAAATGGGAAAAAAAAACTTTCTTCTGGGTCAGATTTGACCACATAAGACAAATGAATTAATGATTTAATTACTTGACAGTCCGTAGTAATTGCATTTAAGCAATTGTGTGATGCAAATCTAATTTGTAGCAAAATAACTGTAGACCTTGGAGGACACCAGGTCTTTAAACATTTATGCTCATTCATAACTAGCAGTCACCCAAAGGCTTTTGCTGCTGACTTCCAGAAGACTGAGTCCCTGCTGCTTTGTGTTTGTGCAGAACTGCATCCGTGACATCACTGACGCGCTGATAGCACTGTGTGAGGACCGGCAGGAGGAAGAAGGCCGAGCCATCCTCACTGACTCACAGATCATACACAGCGTCATCGACATTTTTGGCGCAGGTGAGATGAGATCCTTGGGCAGTGGAATAAAAATTCAGTTCTGGTGACTAAAAGGTCAAGATCACAGAGGCTTGTAGGACAATACTCGAGAAAACGAACACAGTTACAGATTCGGTAACCCCTCAGGGTGGTCTGTGGCATGATGTAGGTGTGCCATTAGTACAGTGCTAATTGTTGAGTTATAGGCTCCCATTACTTGGAAGTAAATGGAAAACTCTACTATAGACAGCAAAAAACTCAGCAGTCAGTCTATTTTGACGGTCCCCTACAGATGAGCTACAGACACTTTAATTGTTAACAAACTCTCTGGTAGATTATTAACAGCATTGGCGTTAGATTTAGGTTTTAGGTTAAGGTTAAATTTAATAGTGTGGTTTAATAGATTTTTAGTTGAATGGTAGTGGAAGACAAAGGTGAGCATCAACAACGCATCTGCCGTGGACCATCCGAATAAAACATTATCAACTTTACAAGCAATTAGAGGTGACAAACGTTTCTGTTAATAACCCTCCCCACCCCCTCTGCAATCCTACAACTGCCCCTCTAGAGGTCCTGGTCCTGTTTACAAAGTTACTTCCTAAGATCACTTAATGCAAATGTCATGTAGAATCACCTCAGATTTCAGAATCTTCTCTTTTATTGCTTATGCTAAAAACAAACTAGGCCAAGAAGGAGGCCAGTGGGTATAGTTAGCTAAGAGTTATGCCAAGGAAAATCAAAGATAAGCCTCAATGACAAATGACACTGGAAAACTGGAAAATGCCTTTGTATAGCTAGTCAAGAGGAACATTGTGCTAAAGCTAAGTCACACATATATGTATGATGTACTTCGCTCCCAGACTTTACTTCTTTTCAAGCTTTCAGGCATAGCTGAACTACGAATCACATTGTACTTTAAATGTGCTTAACCCTACCTTAACATATCCCTGAAATACACCAAAACCCTTCATTTGAATTAAGTGGCCATTCATTTGTGAAACTGACCCCTTAATTATACCTTAAAATTAGATTTAAGGCATGAGTGTGAAACCCCTTTATCCTAAATTTAAGGCATTTAATTCAGGAGGTCCTATTATTTAAGGGGCAAATTTGAAAAAGTAGGGGGAAAATTCAGTAGTTTTACCCCTCAATCGGACTTAATCTGTGCACTTTTTCCCTTAATTTGTGATAACTTCCTGTATGGGAAATTAAGGTCAAAATTAAGGTAATTTTTTGGTTTTGTAATGAGTAGCAGCTATACCTAGCTAAGACCCATGCCAAGGAAAATGAAAGACTAGCCTATTTGACGAATTATGCTTTTATGAACCAACAATGCAGGTTTATATCAGTAAACATGAAAAGCTTATGTAGCTGTCCGAATGTTGCCCTTCAGTACAGTGTTACCAGCAAGTCTATATAAGACTCGAGGCAGTTTGTGGTAAGTTAGTACCAGTTGGTGGAGTATAAGCCATTTCTTGTTAGCTACATTAGCCTCATGGCTACAGTGATAATGAACCATATCTTGGCTCACTGACTACATATGGGGTAAGGGGGCAAATTACACTTTTGGCCATACAGTCAAGTAAACAGTAGGCAAAACCATGTGTAGCTATGCAATCATTTGTATTATCACACTTTCATAAGACACCCAAGAGGTTTTCTCTTTGGGGGCATGTCTCTGCAAGATAGTTTTCCTGGAAAAAAAAAAGAAAGTTCACATGTGGATTTAGCTCCAGATGCTTTTCCTGGCTTCATTCCACAGGCCAGTAGGCTCGAACTAAAGATGGATTCTCTGAATCTCATGTTTTGTATCCTTTGCCCATTGGATTGCAACATCCATTCCTGTGTTAGTTTATGTTTCTGAGTAATGCCAGTTCGTTAAAGCCTGCTTAACGTTTTTGTGCGACGAGCCCCAGACCAATTGTTTCAGTGTGCTGACTTGCTGAAGAGAGTCAGGAGGGGCTTGAGGTTTTGAAGTAGCATGGCATCTTTTTCCCCCTTGAGTCCTCACATTCTGACTTTAAGTATTTTCAAAAGAGTGTAAGCATGACTTATTTACATACTAAATATGTTCTTATATGTAATTACTAGGACTGGTTAATTAATGGTAATAATGCCTTAATGTTATAGATTTGTATTATTTATACATCGTTTCATTTTTCTAGTTTAAACAGTCTACAGCAATTCAGTCTGTATGACAGATTGACAGAATGACAGAAGTCATGGACTGTAGTCATATTATGCTACTTTACTGTCTTAGTGGCATTCACAGGAAAAATCAACAAGCAGCAAACTAACAAAAGCGACTCCTGAGGGGAACTGGAACTTTACAATTTGCTGTTGCTTTACGTCAGTTTGCTGCTCATTAATATATTTCCAGTAGGTCTTTCCTTAGACAATCAGAGCTCTTCTGTAACAGGGATCTACAAGCTGTACAAACCTGAGCAAGACTCTTCAATCAAGGAGCATTTTGAAACATTGGCTGTACATATGAACAAACTATATTTTTTGAGGCATTGTCAGTGAGATATATGGCCTTTTTTGCACATTTTAATGTTTGCAATTTCTATTAAAAAATAACAAATAAAATGTGCCACATTTTAGGTTTTATTTATTTATTTTTACCATTGTTAAATTCAGCCAATATAGTAACGGTGTATTAAAATGTGCTCCCTGTAGAAGATCTGTTACTCCAAACACGCCATTTGGCCCGGGCACTTTTACATATGTATCACAAAATGCTATGCTTTTTAAATGAAAAAAGGTTCAAATCTGAGCAATAAGATGAGGACAATTAACTACACCAACTGTGCGATTAATAATGGTTAATTATTAAAACTGAAAAAAATAGCATTTACTGTCACATAAGAGTTACATAATAAAGTCCACTTTCATTTGATTTGAATTCTGCATCAAGAAGGTTCAAGCTAAAAAAAAAAAAGAACAAAACACAGCAAAACAAGTGTTTAAATCATTTTTAATAAATCTCCCACCCCTGTGCTTTTTTTACTGCAGGGCCAGGGAAAAGTGTAAATATGTAACTATATTAATAAAAGACAGACCCTCGGGCTGTGTTAGCTGAGAACAATGGTGGGCTGTTATGATAAGTGTTTTTTTTTTTTTTTGCTCTTTCAGGGTTCGACACCATTATTGCTGGCCTGCAGTGGAGTCTGCTGTATCTCATCAAGTTCCCTCCCATCCGGGCCCGAATCTGCCAGGAGATTGGTAAAAACACAGGACACTACCTCCCGTTTGGATGATCCAAGACACATCTTGTAGACATTAGCCAGCCACAGGCAGCAGTCACGAGGTCGGTCACATGACTAAATTTTGAAAACCGGCCATGTTCAGGCTGATATCATTCGAACTGGCTGCTGCTTTGCTCTGAAATCCCTGTTTACGGAATATATGACATATGCTTAGGAGTGATTAACACGATATTCTGTAATGTGGGTCTTTTCCTGTGTGTGGTCTTAACATTTGGTTGCAATTCAGCCTGAGATGTAAGGAAACCATGGCTTTCAGTTGGAGTTAAGTAGGGGCCTTCGGTTTGTGTGTGTGTGTGTGTGTGTGTGTACCCCAGAACCTTGACAGAAGCCCCCACCTTTTAATCTCAGCTGGGAATAAGGTTATACGCAGGGCTGTAAGAAGGGTTTATTTTGATAGTCAAATATTTGCATTAAAAATGGTCAAATAATCAGATGGTCAAATAATCAGATGGCTTTAATGTGGCCTGTAAATGTGAAGAGTTGTATTTCAAGCTAATTAACCAGTTTTATGAGGCTAGTTAATGTGTATAACAGTGTGAGGACGAGCTGCCAGATGTTCAGTTGATTTTGGAAGCAGCCGCTGAAACACACGTGAGTGTGAACTGTGGTTTACCAAGGTGGCGCTGTAGTTCAGTTAGTCAGAACAGCAGTGTGGAGGGAAAGCTGCCTGCTCTGCTGCTTCATGATACACACAAGGATGTTTTTTCTTTGTATCTAGTTAAGAGGAACATTATGCCAAAGCTACGTCACATTTATGTCCCAGACTTTACTTCTTTTCAAGCTTTCAGCCATAGCTGTTCTTATACCTGCTCACTATAGGTAAACTGCTCACCCCTATAGTTTAAGTAGTGAACTGACTGGAGCTGCTTCAAAAAGGTAAATGAAAAATCAACGACAGAAATATTTGTCAGTATGTTTTAGTATTTAATAATTGTTTTAGCCATACTCTTTTGACGTGGTCCCTAAAAGCTTCACACAGAGAGGGAACTGGGTCATTCTTAAAGCTCCTGAAATATTCCTCAGAAGAAACTAATTTTTATATGCTAAGAGTGTCTTGACATGGTGTTTATTATGTACTTAGATGACCAGGTCGGCTTGAACAGGCTTCCCCGATTTGAGGACAAGCTGAAAATGCCATACACAGAGGCCTTCTTACATGAAGTGTTTCGCCATGCATCCTACATGCCGTTCACCATCCCTCACTGGTAAGAACTAAGAACTGCTTCACACATTTGAAGGCATTTTCAAACAAAATACTAGTTGATCAGGCCAGTAGTGCTAAGCTTTCCCATTTACCCATCTATCTATTTCCTGAGTTGCTTATCCAAACCAAAGTCACACCAGAGTGCAGGAGCCTATCCCAGTGCTATTCGGCTGAATCTCTTTCCAAGTCAAAAAGGCTTCAAAATAAAGTTGAAGAACAAAACTTAAGAACTACACGTCAAGAATTGGCAAAGATAGGGCTGATTTACCTCTAGCCCAGGCTTCAGATTCAAACAGTTTGTGTGTGATTGCATGCAGTGGTTTGTGATGTCTTACATGTAGCACCCCCTGGGGTCATTCTCCATTTAGGCTAATTGTTTAGCTCCGTCTTCACACAGTCAGCTGTCAGTACTAGTGGGGGTGGACCCAATTAGCTAGTCAAAGTATATCATTACATGTCTGTGTGGGGAGCTATCGATAGGTGTTATTAGCTATGAGTTATTGATTGGTTAGTTCTCCTATCCAGCAATAGAACCATAGGTCCAGGTTCATTGATTTACATTTACTGCATTTATCAGACACTTTCATCCAAAGCAACTTCCATTCCCTAACTACAGGGGGCAGTCTCCCTGGAGTAACTTGGGGTTAAGGGTCTTGCTCAGGAACCCAGTGGTGGCGTGCTGAAAGTAGGAATCGAACCCATGACCTCTTGGTCCATGTGAACACGGTTCAGTTGCATTCATCAAAATAAACAAGCTAACAGGGAGAGGAAGCCATGTATGAAATCCACAGTGGCTGATCTAGGATATTTCTCTTTTGTAGCTTTAAATCTGTATAGATATGTCCATAATTATTTCTTTCCTGTCTTTTTTTCTCTTTGGTGTCATGCAGCACTACTGAAAATATCACACTCAATGGATACTTCATTCCCAAAGACACGTGTGTGTTTATCAACCAGTATCAAGTTAACCATGACAAGTATGTAACGCATTGTTTTTTGTATTTCACATTCTATAGTAGTAGTAGTCATGGTAATAAATAAAACTACTACTACTTATAATGCTAATGCTAATGATAATAATAATTATCATTAATCATTGAAGTAAGTGCCATTTTTAAATATTTTAGGGCCCTAAATGATGTTCTTGTTGGATATCTTTGCCCATTTAATGATGTGACTTTGTATGTAAGGTCAAAATTAAATTAACATTTCATTTTGATCAAAAAAATAAGAAATGCTATGGTAAACACTATAACCATATTTAAAAAGGGGAAAATATAATATCTACACTTTCTAAGTAAGTAACAAAAGTCACAAAAATGGCATAAAAAGGGGACGTTATCACCACATTTTTTTATGATTTGATGGATAATCAGATATAATGAGTCAAAGTATGTCTATGAATTATTTGGCTTTTTTATAACGTACACTATGATTCATGAGGAGTGCATCACTGGAAATGGTCCAAAAATGAAACAAAAATTAGACAAAAATTAATGGGTTCCAAATTAATGAGCTACATTTTAAAACCTATACGTCACTTGGCAGATTTAATTTTATAGTTACATTAGCTGGCAGACTTGTCATGTGATTATTGTTCATTATAAAGCAAATTATCAATTGAACTTGTTCCATTTTATGAACGGAATAAGCCACTCAAAGCTGTGCGTTAGGCCACAGTCACCTTGTGAATTGGGAGTGACTAAACAAGCCTGGTCTCACGAGTTTTCGTGAAGCCATCACGATATACAATCTATTCAAAAACGTGCTGCGATTACGAGAAAAAGGCCTAAAGCATGATCGCAGCACGTTTTTGAATAGATTTTATGTCGTGTTGGCTGCACGAAAAGTCGTGAGATCGGGTTGGACTAAACCTTATCTGGAAAAAAAAAATCCATGTTGGTGCAGTTGGCATGCTGGACAAATGGAAGTTTGAGAATCATATTGAAATGAATGTAATTTTCCTGGCAAATAAAGGGGTAATAAGGGCTCTTCAGTGATTTTAGACCCAACACCACCCCTGAAAAGAGGTGAAATTACCTTGAGTGCATTCAGTTTTAGCAATTTTATATTTTGTCCTCAAAATAATCCGGATTCTCTCTCCTGAAGGGACATCTGGGGCGACCCAGAGTTGTTCCGTCCAGAGCGTTTTCTCAACCAGTCCACCCAGCTTAACAAAGACTTGGCCGAAAAGGTGATGATCTTCGGCATGGGCAAGCGCCGCTGCCTCGGAGACACTTTCGCTCGCCTGGAGATGTTTGTGTTCTTGGCAACCATCCTCCATCGTCTGCACATCGAGAGTGCTCCTGGTCAGGAGCTCGACCTCGGCTCCTCTTTTGGTCTGACCATGAAGCCCAAGCCTTACCGGCTCAAGGTTTCTCCTCGGATTTAAATCCTCCGCGTTCCTGTCAACCAGGTCGAACAACCAGCCGGCCAAACTCAACCACACAATGCACAAAGAGAAAGCTGTTTCTGTCAGGTTCCTCATGGTCAACCCCAACTTAACACAGCTTTTGCAGACTACCTCTGTTACATCATTTCCTTCTTGCAGTATTTATCTCAGCACTGATTTATGAAAAGATTTTTGGTTTCTAACCCATGTTACTCATATGTAAACATAACTAACATTAAAGCTGAGATTTTTGTACTTTACATTTTAGCTTTAACTCGAGAGGACATCAGAATTGCACTTTGCAAACCACTTAAGTAGGTCCACAATTTAAGAAAATGACATGAAGTGGTTGGACATCTTCTACCTCCCCATGTAAAATGAATACGATCAGAATAGTACATCATCATTCAGCAGAACCTAAAGGTTCCATGTTCACACCAACCAACTTGGAAAAGTTAGAGAAGGCTGTGGTTTCCCATTCAACTTCATTCCTTTTCCTGGCTATTAGGAAGCATGTTGCTCAAGGTTACAATTAAAGGATCTGCAACAAAAGACAGATTTCTTCTCTTTGGTACCTTCCCAGGGCGAATATCAGTGAAGAGTAGGAGCGTGAAGAGGGTTGATTGAATTAGATGGATTTCAACAGCACTACTTAAGAATGGGCAAAGCCACAAGCAGGATGGTTTTTTTTGGAACATGTTCTCATGGAGATCAGAAGAAGTAAGCAAGCGATAAACAATATAAAACATTCATACAATAATTTAAGGATTAAGTTGTTGGAGAGGCAATGCGAAGATGAAGGGGCTGCAGCTTCCCAACTTTCAGGATTGTCAGACCATCAGTGCTAATATTTTTAAATGATAATCTGGGTATAGTTAAGACCTGGGCTTGTTTTGGGGTTTAATTTTTAAAATCTGCCCTCACCAACTGCGTAGTGGCCGTCGCCAAAACAGTCAGATACAGAGCAATAGTTTTCAGCAAGTTCTTGACGTCAAAGCATCCTTAAATGGGTTTTTGAATGGAAACCACCAACAATTTGACTGGTCGCTACATACCCCATTAGTATAAAGTTCATCCAGGTGGAAAGAGCAGAGTGAGCAGGGTCTTTATCAATGGTCTGATATGTCAGTATGTCATATGTGTATATTTTTGTCTTACACCAAGTAATGACATGTATTTGATATAAGTGATCACTTTTTAAATTATATCTGATTCTGCATGTATAAGCTGCTTACAATTTTGGCACCCCCCCCAATTCAGTACATGTAAACATTGAGTATAAATTTGTTGTCCTTCTGTTGAAAATGAATATTATGTACATGTCTTCAACAATCACTAGTTAGTTTGAAATAAAGCTACTAGAACACCCTTTCCCACGTGTTCTTGCTTTTTAATTATTAATTTCTAGACATCATCACCATCCTGTATACCTTTTTCCTCACTCTCTCGGTGGGTTCTACCCCTCCCTCCATCACATGATGCTAGCCAGTACAAGTGTCTTTTAGCTGATGTAACTGGCAGTTGGTTTTCTCCTTAAAGCATGTTTAAGTATCTGATCAGAAGCAAGGAAGCACATGCTTGCCTTCACCCACCCAGCATCACTAGCATTGTGTGATAGGGTCCTAGCAAGTTGGTTTCTCTTTCCTCAAGACTTTGCCTGCAAAATAACTTTCATATTACATGTACATTCATGATGGCCAGATTAATCTTCTCCAAATGATACATTACAGAGGTAGACAAATGCAGCATTAGGAGCCTTGCCCAAGGACTGGTGTAAAGTGTAGGGAATTCTGAAACAAGCTGATGCTCTCGAGTCATGCCAGTCCACTCACTAGCAGTTCACCCACACCCTCATGTTCACATAAGACTGCCTACTGAAGAAGTTGGAATCATAGATAATGTAATCATCTTAGGGCTTTTGAAGGATTCAAAATAGATTGCAGTGTCTGAAATGCGTTTGTTGTGGTTGGTGAAGTGCAGTTGATAACCCCATCCAGGCAAGCACACCACGCTATGCCAGTTTGTGTCCTTGGGCAAGATCCCTAATACTCATTTGCCTACATTGTAAATGTTATGAATAAAAAGAAGATCAACAGATGTCAAGGCTGGGCATGTATTGTTATGGAATGAAGAAACTGGATCTTTCTGGGAGTCATGGAATGTACAGCTGTGCCAGAATCTTTATGAAGAACACCAAATATGGTGTCCCAGTGTGACTGTCGTCCTCCCCCAAAACCCCTTTCAGTAGTTACACCACTGCTGCAATATTCTTGTCAGCCCATGGAAAATAATTACTATAAAATCACAGCAGGCTTTTGTTCTAACCATTTATAACTGCGGCTTCTAAGAGTTAATGGTAGCTGTGCTTCATCGTATGGAATTGCGTAACAAGGAATATTCAAAGTCCTGTTTTTGTTCGTCTCCAAACAAAGTCAGCTTTTGCCATTGGATCCAGCCGGGTTTATGGTGTACAGATGGCTCAGCCTGGCCACAAGCTTCTTTCCGATGGCCGATGCCATGATGAAAGGAAGGAAGGGCTTATAACAAGAGCATTGTGCCAGAGGGAGGGATGAGGGTTAATTAGCAAAAACCAGAGGCCGCAAGAACTGCCCTCGGTGGCCGCTGCAAGATGTCTTTTGTCCCTGCGTTGCCTTCTGGTCCAGTAGGCCTCGGTATGGACTGAAATATGGAGTCATTATGATCACAGAGCGTATAGGCTGAATCTGTGTGGTCCATGTTCCTGTGTGCTGCCAAGCCCAATGGAACAAGGGGAGCCTTAGTGAGTAGCAGAGATTGCGAAATGTGCTGACTTTTTAGCTTTGTATAGGGTGGGAGGTATTACAGGCATTGGCCCTTATAAAGTCTCTTTGTCATGTTAACCCTAAGAATCAGAAAACTTGCTCATGTTATGACTGCAAAGAGACACAAAGACAAGAACAATATAAAATATCTAAATAGGTCTAAAAAAACTCTGCAGAAAATACTAAATATGAAATACACTATGCTATAAACACAAATGCTGGGTATAAATACTATGGATAAGTAACTTACAGTTAAGTGGATTACTAATAACACAAATGATGGTTAAGATAATGTTAGTGCATATAGTAGAGATTGGTAGTATTTAATTATTACATATACTGTATATATAGAAAAATAGAAGTAATATTGACATGGGAGTGGACAGATATTAGTGCATGTTTGGTCCTTTAAACAATGCATGAACCACTTTTGTAAAAGATTTGTAGTTGTGCAGAGGCTGTTGAACATAATGTGGAAGAACCTTTAAATAGGTGAAGAACCTTTGTATTACGTGAAGGTCATTCCTTTAAAAGTTTCATCAAACTGACTATGGCATAGCTCAAAGAACAATATGTGGCACCAGGGTGTATCTTATGTGTGAAATCACTTGTCATAAACATTTGCTATTATTTTATTCAGTTTAATAGCAGTTTGTCCCGACCTCAGATGAATTTTCCCAGTATCTCACAATAATGGCACTCTTTGCTGTAAATCCCACTTAGGAAGTACAGGGGTCCTCGGGTTACGACACAGATCCATTTCTATGATAGTGATGTAACCTGAATTTTGGTGTTAGCTGAAACACACCCTTGCCTCAGTCACTTACTTATCCTAACACAGCTGTAAAATCGTGATCTAGAGCATAAAAACACAACTAAGCCACAGAAAAAGGAAAATGACAAATATACTGTACTGTAGTAACAGAAAAAATGACAAAAAATGAGTAAAAACACTTGCACTAAGAATGCTGGGGATGCCAACTCCCTCACTCATACGCCGCGTTACTGTGTATTCTGCGTATTGTTCCACATGCAACCAAACTAGTTATGGGAGTGAGTGCTGTAAACTCAAAACATTGTATGTCAAGACTATTGTAATATATATGCATTGCCAAAATCTTTCTTCAGAATAAAAACGCTGGCATTAAGAATGCTAATAATGCCCGTAAGTGGTTTTACAGCAAGGTATTTCCTGTTCTCATTCTGTCAGTTTTCTCCAAATATAGGGACAGGCAAAGAAAGAAAGCCAGGATGTTATTTCCGAATCCCAGGAGGAAGAAGAGGAAACAAGAGCCAGTCTACCATGAAGCTGGGAGGCATTGAGTCTGGGGCTCTAGAATAGTATATTTTTAAACTTTAAGATACACACAGTTTGTAATCTGTCTGCATGGGGTCTTTGCACTGACTATTTAAACAACTTCACACTTTCCGAGTTTATAGTGTGAAACACAGGCAACATAATGAAATAACGACTTCTGTGGAAAACTAACTGTGACAAACTGGAAAACTGACCCTAGCAACATTCCCATACTGTTCCTGAAGGCCCCCTGTTCCCAGCAAATGTGATCCAACTCTTTATCTCACTAACAACCCCCTGGTGAGTTGAAGGGTGTGTTAAGGAGAGAAAGCACTGTGTAAAGCTTGAGGCACTGGGTACCAGAGGTGGGAACCACTGAGCTAGTAGGTTACACTCTTGAAATATGGGTTCCTAAATCATTCTTGGCTTGGGCGTCATCTTTAGCTGGTGTAGAACTTCACATCGCAGTTCCCTAAGTTTAAGAACAGGTTCCTTACAAGAGTGGTTCTCACTGGAAGGTTCTTAACATTTTGGATGGATTGGAGCACCTGGAAGATGTAGACGGCCAGAAGAAGGGTCCTGAGGGCCAGTTTACAAACCACGAATGCTGAACTTGCCAGCTCTTATCAAGACATTTATGCTTAAGGACAGCTGAAAGTGCATGTAGCTGTCACACGCACCAGTCATGTGACATCTGGTAGGCACAAGAAATGACTCACATCTCAAGGTATATAAACAGGAAATAGCTAAGCACTCAGCACTCAGACATTGGGTCCCATGCTGGCTTTCACAAAGCCTTCATCTCAGCTAACCGGTAACGTGAGTACTCAGGTTCCTTGGAAACATTTGTATACCTTGCTGTGTGCGAGTGAGAACATAGGTTTCTGGTGGGAATCTTATCTCCTTGGATTGGAGTGTTCTCAGAGTAAAACGCATGGTTTACCGGCTCACTTGTTTGTATCCGCAACTGGGCTCTTCCATCACGCAACACTGGGGAACTTATCAGATCATTTAGCTCATGTCTTGTGACAGAATGTCTGAGTCCCAAGTGAGCCCAGCGGATTTTGTCGGTCTCGTGGATACGGTGAACTGCACACACAGCTCGCAGCTCTGCAGAAATCACATCAAGACCTGACTGCTGCGAAACCGTCGTCCCGAGAGGCAGTCCAAACCCCTGTTACCCCTATTGTGCCTAAGATGTCGCACCCAGAGAAGTGGAATGGGATGGATGGGAAGTGTGAGGTTTTTCTGACTAACCTGAATCTCATCTTTGAGTTCCAGCACGCTTGCTACCCGACGGATCGGAGCCGCATCACACTTCTCACCTCCCTCCTCACTGGGCAGGCAGCAGAGAGGGCTACAGCGGTCCTGAGAATAGTGACGCCACTTTCTGCCCCAAACACCCAGATCAGACCCTTCGCCGAACCCACCACTTCTATTGCCTCAGCCATCAGATCTCCAACGGCCATGTCCAGCGAAACCCATGCAACTTGGACACACCTCCTTGACCGCGGCAGAGAAGGAGTGACATTATCGCGAGGGCCTATGCGCCTATTGCACCTCCCCCAATCACCATCGTGCCGTTTGCCCTCTCCGCCCGGGAAACGGTCTGACCGGGTGAATGGGTGGGAAACTCACCCGGTCCACTGGCACTCACCTCCTGCCTACCAATTGTCTCCTGGCATACTCTTCAGGTACATCTCCAACTGGGCCACCAACAGATCGCAGCAACCGCTTTTGTGGATTTGGGGGTGGCTGGTAACTTTGTCAGTCAGGCCTATGCTGCTCAGTTGGGGCTGGAACTTGAGGTGATATCTCGGCCCATTTCCATCACCGCTGTTGATGGTCGGCCCCTGTCCCTCAGTCCAATCACACATCAGACCAAACCACTCACCGTCAAGATTGGGGAACACACTGAGAAGCTTCCCTTCCTCATCACCTGGGTCTTCTCCACTCCACTCATTCAGTCACCCCTGGCTCATGAGACACGACCCCATGATCTCCTGGACCCAGAACAGTGGGGCCCGACCTGTCAGGAGCTCTGCCTCCAGGCAAGGGTCGAGACATGCTCGGGGGAGTCCGAGGCCCCCGACGTTGACCTGGAGGCCATTCCCATCCCATCCCCCGAGGGTCTTCTGCAAACAACGGAACATCAAATTGCTGCCTCATCGCCTCTACGACCTGGCCATCGACCTCCAGCCTGGTGTGGTACTGCCCCACGACCGCCCGTTCTCTCTCTCCATGAGTGAACAGAAGGCCATGGAAGAGTACATCATGCAGGGTCTTCGTCAGGGCACCATCCGGCCTGCAACTTTTCACCCGGCCACGGGGTTCTTCTTTTCAAGCTCAGCCTTGAAAGATGAGGTGAGAGAATATTGCCACTACTGCTGAACACTCTCTCAGAGGGGATGCTAGTAGCTGGAATGCACAAGTACTTTTTTTGATACTGCTGACAGCATTGGGAGCTGCTCTGCATGTGCACTCCACCAAACCAGTGGGTCACTGTCCACAACTTTTTTCTGCAAGCTCTGCAAGTGTGTGATCCACTGTCCTGGATTTCTCCTTTAGCATCTTTTGGGTATCCAAAATATTCCTACACAGGAGACTTCAAGCACTTACTAGGTTTTTGTAGAGTAGTCCCGGTGGTGGTTGTCTCTTCTTCTGCTTCTGCCACGATCCGGGTGCGTATTGTTTTTGTCCGTGCGGATTGCACTATTATATGTCTTTGGTTCCGGCGTTGTTGGGGAAGTCTTAACGGTGGATTAACCGCAATGTTTCACACCGTGGTTAATAGTCAAACTGGTTAATCCCTGCAACCCTAGTTGACAGCCCGGTTCATTGGACCCTTCAAGATCACCCATCTCATCAACCCTGTCACTTTCAGGCTCCAGCTGCCTGCCTCTCTCCGGGTTCACCCTGTGTTTCACATGTCCCAGTTAAAGCCTGTCTTTGTCTCCCCTCTGTCTCCCCAGGAACCAGCTCCCCCTGCACTTCGGATCATTGACAGTGATCCTGTCCACACTGTCCGGCAGATCCTTGACTCGCGACGCCGTGGTCATGGCACCCAGTACCTCGTCGACTGGGAAGGCTACAGTCCGGAGGAACGGTCATGGGTCCCCGGTCTTGGACCCTGCACTCACCCAGAACTACTGTCATTGTGTATCCTCCCAGCCGGGTCCGTCTGGGGGGGGGGCACTGTCACACGCACCAGTCATGTGACATCGGAAAATGATTCATGTCTCAAGGTATATAAACAGGAAATAGGTAAGCACTCAGCACTCAGACATTGGGTCCCATGCTGGCTTTCACAAAGCCTTCATCTCAGCTCACCAGTAACATGAGTACTCAGGTTCCTTGGAACCATTTATATACCTTGCTGTGTGCGTGAGAGCATTCTCAGAGTAAAACGCGTGGTTTACCAGCTTACTTGTTTGTATCTGCAACTGGGCTCTTCCATCATGCAACACTGGGGAACTTATCAGATCAGTCAGCTCATGTCTCATGACTTTAGCACTGTTCATGGACTAATAATTTTTAATTAAACCACAACAAACATTGACATCTGTCTTTCTTTAATAACTGACCTTAGCTTTAGTGTCTTGAAGTTGGTTTATAAGTCTGCTGTGACATGTTTGTTTTTTCATGTTTGTTACTCTGCTTTTTGTTGCTTTGCAGCCTCTTTATCCGTGACGTCACAGACTTTCTCTCCGACGCCCATTTTTATGGGGACTTCAACCATCCTCTCTCCCTGTTTATTGCAGAGGCAACTCAGCTACAAAAATCAGTTGATAAAGTGAATAAGTTCAGAGGCCTTTATTTTGTCCCTAACTCCCCTGCCCCTTGTTCCTGTCCTCATTCAGCAGTGGAGCAAAAAAGCAGGGCTCTAATTTTAGTGGATTCCCTGCTGTCCACAATAGCAACAGGTCAGGAGCTCTTTCTGTGCCTGCCGCTGCCCCCCCTCTTCCCTGCAACAGGATTCTACTGCGTGACAGCAAGTGTCCCAGGACACCTCCTGTACCTGCCAAGCAGCAAACATGCTCCAGTCCCCTTTTCCCACAATAGCAGAGAAAACTGGCCAACTGACTTCCTAATTGCCTCTGGCTCTCCACCGGACTGTCCGGGGGAGCCTCAGCACCCTCTTTCTGGACTCTCATTACTGGGCTGCACGCAATGACCTGGCCCACCCCGGGGCCAACGGCACGCACAGTCAGACACACAATCGTTTACAGTTTGCAATCAATGTTCATAAAACAACTGAGTTGCAAATAAATATACAGGAAACAAAATAAAATACTTCCACAATGATGACTGGAGCCCAAATAAGATTCTAAAATAGGCCTATAATAAAATTAAACGAATCGATACCAGTCACTATGAAACACAATGTACTTAAAATATGCTTAACCCTCCCTTAATTTACCCCTGAAAACACACCAAACCCCTTATTTTGAATTAAGTGTCTGTTCATTTGTGAAACCGACTCCTTAACTTTACTTTAAAAATTAGATTAAAGGTATGAGTGTGAAACCTTCATCTTAAATTTAAGGCGTTAATAAAGAAGGTCTCCTATTTAAGGGGCAAATTTGTAAAAGTAAGAGGAAAATTCAGTAGTTTTACCCCTTAATCAGCCTTAATCTGTGCACTTTGTCCCTTAATTTTCCTTAATTTCCTGTATGGGAAATTAAGGTCAAAATTAAGGTAATTTTAAGGGGTAAGTATTAGTTATACTAGTAGTATTCTAACAACTGATTTGATGAAAATGTGTATTCAATTAATCATATATAAATATTTCAATCACATATAAAATTAACCACATATATACATATAAATCTTACGTAAACTTTGCAAGATCCTGCTAGTGCCAGTTTTCTCTCTTTCAGTGATGTGATGTGAGGACCCCTTGTGGAGAGTTTTCAGACCTGTGAATTCTGGATGAATTATTTAATCATTTAAGCAAAACAAATTAACTAATGACATATATTTTAGTGGATTCATTTTTTAATCGAATAATCAATTTTAAGTGAATACTTGTGACAGCCTTCTTTGTTACCAAATCTCAAAGCAAATGACCCGACAAGAAATGACTGGAAATAATTATTACAGTATTTAAGTTATTTAGTGATTCGAAAACTAAAATACCTTTTGGAGTTAACTTTGTTTTTAAATTATTTTTGGGTAGTAATATATTAATATATTTTAGTTTTGCATGAGTTATTGTAATTAAAATAATTAGTGACGTGAAAATTCATACAAAAAGCCTTTGAACTTCAGTGTATGCCAACAGTGCTAAAATGTAGCTACAAAGATGTGTAGGATCTTCATCCATGTTCATAAATATAATGTCCAGCACAACTCACTGTTATCACTGTTTTTATTTCAGATGTGCATCAAGAAATGAATTACAAGTCTATTAAAAATCCAAATAAACCGGTGTGTAATGTTGTCTATGTTGGTGCACACTTTGTGCTGGTCATCCTCCAGATCTGGTCGGTTTCTGACCACAGGGTCACGCTTGTTTGGATATTTTTGGCCTGTTGACCATTTTTTACTCTAGAAGAAACAACACTTTCAATGATACACTTTTTCCAGCCCCACATACACGACCATGTCAATATCATGCCAGCAAAATAATCCAACACCCAAATAATATCTGACCAACAGCAGTGCAGTGGTCAGAAAGTGACCTACAATGAAAGAGGTAGAGGGGGGCTGATAAACTGCATAAATAATGGGCTGCAGTCTTTGCCTGTACACCTGTATAGTGGATCTATATGGTAGATGTTTTGAATAAAGTGGCCAAAAAGTGGACAAACAAGATGGGTGTTTCCAATAAAGTAGCCAGTTAGTGGGGTGTTTCTAATATCACAGTGTTTCAGGAGTAATCACTTATTCAAGAAAGGGAGACAACAGTGCTGTCGAATGTCCAGATAAGTGTGTATTTCATTCAGACGTCTACGTCTTCCACAGGCTGCCCGGACTTCAGTTTCAAAATCACCTCTTTGAGCTGAGCAATTTCTTTGCTCTCCGTGTTCCTTTGCGCATGGTTGGTGATGGTCTTTACTCGGGAGGCGTATCTGGATTGGGGAACAAAGCAGAACATTTTCAGACAGGATGACCTTCCTCTCATTTAGTGTAGGGTCAAATTACAGGTTTTGATTTATTTGAGAAATATACCTTAATCAGCAAAATCAGCAAAATGTCATTTGACCACTAGTACCAAACCTTTGCACAGGACTGTACCTGTTTTTAAGCATATGTGTATGTATGAACACTGCGTGTGTCTCACATGAGTGAGGTGAGGGTCTCATCCAAGTTGCAGTCAGAAGGGGAGATGTTGAGGAACATGAGAGTTTTGGCGTTGCCCCCCAAAGAGTCTTGCATGAGCTGGGTCAGCTTGTTGTTGCGGTAGGGCACGTGGGATTGCTCCATCGCCAGAGCCGAAATCACATCCCCCAACGCACTCAGAGATTTATTGATAGAGTTTGCCTCCTGTGACACACAAGTGGGCAACTTACTGAATCCATAAAGGCCCCTGCACTCATTATTTCCACTTCACATCAGCAACAATATTACTATTTATTTGGTGATTCCTAGCTCTGGCCCTGCAGTACCCCTGTTCCGCTCTAACAAACCTGTTCCAGGGCATAGATACTCTAGGGCGAAGATTGGGAATCAGCTTAAAGGAACAGTTTAGTGACAAATCAAATAAGCAAAATTTTCCCCCTACCTCAAATGTAGTCAATCAGCAAAGACATGTTTGCTGCTTCTTTAGATTAGAACTCCAGCTGTGAGGCCAACAGCATTAACAGAGCCCGGTCTCACGAGTTTTCGTGCAGCCATCACGAAATACAGTTTAATCAAAATACGTGCTCCGATCACAATTTAGGCCTTTTTTTCGTGCTAGGACAATGCTTCTCTACCCGGACAGTAGGATAGAAAGAGTTGATTCCTTAACCTTAACCTTAACCTAACCTTAACCTAACCGTAAGAGTCACCAGTCAGCGCAGATACTGGTGATTTAACGCAGTGCGCATGAAAATACTTCGGGTAGTGTAGCGTTGTCCTAGCACGAAAAAGTGAAGCGTTGTCCTAGCATGAAAAAAACCCCTTAATCGTGATCGGAGCACGTATTTTGATTAAATTGTATTCCGTGATGGCTGGACGAAAACTCGTGAGATTGGGTTGCTACACTAAACCTCAATATTTACCCAAATAAACCTACCAAATCGACCTCAATATTTCTGTAAAAAACTTCAGCTTGCTCAAATTGGACCCAGATCTTAATGAACGTAAAATTATATGAGACAGTATAACTTACAGTGAGCTGTAAAAATGAATAAGACAGAAATTTTGGACAACATCACAGCTGTTCGAAGACGGTGTCCTAAACTACATCTACAAGTCTGCACCACTTTAATGAAGATCTGGATGTGGTTTGAGAGATGTTTTGGTGATGTATTTTTACAGAAATGCTATTTAGGCTATTTAGTTGACTACTGACTTCTGGTCACTATTCAGTCCTTCCAGGAATTCACAATGTTGCGATCACAACAATCAATGCAAATTCAGCCAATCCATGTGAATTCTTTGCGTATTTGCTTTTTTGCAATCTTGACTTATCGCAGCACTTTCTGCAAACGTAATCAGTTTCACTTCCGTGTTACCGGACATCAACATAAAGACAGGAATGCGTATCATTTACCTTAAAATTTCCGCCAAGGATCGTGCACAACAGTTTCCAAGTGCTCTGCACGAAAGTGGGGGTAGACTATTTTGTACCGCCAAACACTCACGGAGAGTTGCAGACATGCGCGACCAGACGAGGCAAATCACCCTGACGGAGTCTGTGACTTTACATGAATCCTTTTTTAATGCTCAGTTTAAGTACTTTAAGTATAAATAAATACTTTTGTATTTGCACCAATTTTTTTATTTATTTTTATTATTTTTTTATTTACTTATACTGAAAGTGATTTGTGAGAAAACTTGGGTTTGTATTTTATTAGCTCCCTCTGTTTATAACAGGGTAAGTTGAATTTATGATTGCCTTGCAGTACAAGTTTAACGGCAATATTGAGTTTTGTATGCACAATTAAGTGGCATTCACAAGTTGTTTTATTTTATAAATACTGTGTTTTTCTCACAAGAACTGTTTTTGTTCTTGTATTAAGTCAAGGTTCTTTTTCATTTATGTTTGTTATTCTGGACAAATATAGCCGTTTCAGAAGCACCTTGCTGGAAAAAAATCTACCAGTGCATTTACTTAAATAAACAATATTAAATGGCATAATTTGAGTCTTGAGTGATCATTTACATGTGGGGCAAGTGCAAATTAGATGTTTGCAGAACTATTTCTTAAGTAACCACAGGTTAGCCTGTGTTGTGTGAACAAACCTTAAGCTGGTCGTCCTTGGCCCCTGTCTTTGCTGCTCTTTCGCTACCGGCCAGGTCCACAAGATTGAGCTTCCCAAAACTCACGCTACCATTGGTTAGGTTGCGACTCTCCAGCGTGATGCTAAAGATCAAGTGAGAGCGTGAGCTCTCCAGATTCATCTCTATCAACCAGCAGAGAGCATAGCCAAGTTACCAACCAGCATAGTCACAACATAAAAAAACTACCATTCAGTACAGTCATTACACAGCAGAGTCATCATTTAACACAGTCACAACAGAGCTAAGTTACAATTTAGCACAGTCACAACACAGCAAAGTTACCATTCGACACAATCACAATACAGTAAAGTTACCATTCAACACAGTCACGACACAGCAGAGTTACCATTCAACGCAGTCACACCAGAGCAATGTTACAATTCAGCCCAGTAATAACACAGCAGAGTTATCATTCAACAAAGGTCCATTACAGCAGTTACCATTCAACACAGTCACAACACAGTCACAACAGAGCAACGTTACCATTAAGCACAGTAACAACACAACAGTTACCATTCAACACAGTCACAACACAACAAAGTTACCATTCAACACAGTTGCAATACAGTTACCATAGTCACAATACAGCCCACCTCTTAACAAAGTCACAACATAGACCTAAAGCTACCAAGCAGCACAGTCGTAGCACAGAAGTGTTTGAAGTAAATACAGTTACAAAACAGCATAATTACCAACAAACACAGACGAAGAATTACCAATGAATAGCCACAATGTAGCAGAGTTACAGATCAACACAGTCATAACAAATACCATTCCAAAGAAATTGCCAGCAACTCCTTGGAAACCACCTACATCATCATAGCAACTACTTGGCAAAACCTCAGCAACCACCTTGGATAACAAAACAACTTCTTAGCAACACTGTAGAAGCCACCTTAAAAACCAATTATCATCTAACAATCCACAAGCAATAACTTACCAAGCAGATTACAACTGTCTAGGCCCTTGCAACCACCTGTGATACCACAGCAAGCACATAGCAACTACCTAGAACACCACAGCAACGCACAAGCAACCACTGAATATACCACAGCAACTGCCTAGCCGCACTGAACGGCTAAAACAATCCATTTACCTTTAAATAACATCAACCAGTCATAACAATAGAAACTCAATTAAGACATTAACAACAATTAGCAGCAGTTCATGTTTTAAACCAGCTTAAAGTTCTTTCAGGAGACCTCTAATTTCAAAGTGCCTCATTCTGTGCCATCCCTTCCATTGCCACTGAAACATAAAGTAAAGATGTCCCAATGGACCATATATTTGGTGACTGGACAACATTCACCTACTGGTGGCAGCGATCCGGCGGTTAGCGCAGCCTTGTTCGAACAGGGCAAAGAGCTCTCCGGTGCTGGTCGCCTCCTTTGTCTCTGCTCCCTGGGCAAACACAAGCCCCTTTTTGTCCTTCTTAATTTCAATCCGCTTGGACAACGCCTCAGCTGGGCTCACAAAGAGGTCCTGTAGCCGGTCATTGTACAGCTCCAGCATGGAGGCTGAAACCTGGTGATGGATGTGGCATGAGGGAAGAGAAGAAGAGAGGGAAGGTGAGGATGATAAGCACTTTTTTTGGAACAACAAATTTCATGTATCAAAGTGGGGCTCAAGACATAGTGAGGCGCTCCAGTCTGAGCCCCGGGGTACCTGCTGCCAGTCCACATTTTCGTACTGATTCAGCTCCAAACACACCAATGTAAGGCTGTTACTGGGAGCAGAACATTGATGAGCTGGAACCAGTCTAAAAGTGGACTGGGCTGTGAAGATATGTGAGTAAGTAAGTAAGTAAGTAAATAAATACTGGACAGAAGAGAACAGAACAGACCCCAACAGAACAGACAAAGGGAAAATGAGGGAAGAGGAGAATAGATGAGAAGAGAAGCAAAAGGGAAGGTAGAGAAGAAACGAGAGGAACAGAGATGTCATGTAAATAAGATACAGAGAAGAGAACAAGAGAGCTCAGAAACAAGAAGAGATTAAGAGATGGCGAGAGAGAGAGAGAAATATAGAGAACAAAAAAAGAGAAGTCAATAGAAAAGAACAGAAAAAAGAGAAGACAATAGAAGAAAATGGAAGAAAAGAAGACAATATAAGAGAACAGAAGAAAAGAGAAGACAATAGAAGATAAGACTAGAAGAGAAGTGAGTGAGTCTGACAGTGTCTCTGAAACATGTTTAGATGTGGGAATTAGATTAAACAGGTTCCCAACCCTGGTCCTAAGAGTAGGTTCTGATCATTTGAATGTTTTCCTGCTTTAACACACCCACCAACCCCACCAACATAGGAAGTGCCGTGGGTGCTCCAGGACCAGGGTTGGAAACTACATAGACTGATGTCAGTGTCAAACCTTGAACTCGAATTTCATCTCATTCTCCTGGATGATTTCAAAGATTTTAATGAAGGTCCTGGGGATGATTCCAGGGTTTTTATGCTCTCTGTCACCCACCATGGTAAAGGTCTTCCCAGAGCCGGTCTGCCCATATGCAAAGATGCAGGAATTGAACCCGTCAATTGCTGACTGGATGAGCCTTGAGGGAGAGAACAAAATCAGCTAGAACCTTTTCCTCAAAGAATCCTACACTAAACAGGACCAAGAACCAAACAGGTGCTTAAGCACTTTCTAGACTTGTTTCCATACCTGCTGGACTCCTGAAACACCTCATCCTGCGTGCTCTCCGCAGTGAAGATCCTATCAAACTGAAACTCCCTGGGGCCTCGAGGAGTCTCCAGAATCACAGAATAGTCATCCAAACACGACACAATAGGACTGCTGCCCTTGGCCAGCTCTGCCCGTGTCTGAGGCCTTATACGGCAGAACACTCGGATCTTACCTGTTCAGAGGAGATGCACATACTCATTTCATTGGGAACCCATTGCTGGTGTATCGTTGCACAGTTTGCATTAGTCATTCTTTAGCCCAGTGGCCTTTTGGTGTAAGTCTTGAAATATCATCCAAATGTATCCAATCAGATTTTCTCCTTGGTATCTATGCAGATACATCTAAAAGAGTTCTGCCACTCATAAAACCTTCACATTAACCACCAGCATTGTAATCAGCCAATCCTGTTTTGATTAACAGCAGGAGTCTAACCTGTGGGTTTCTGTAGTATCTTTATGACAAGTGTCTTTACTGAAGGAGTCACTGTAGAAATGCTATAAAGTCATATACATGTTGTCATCTTATTCAAGCTGTACGCCTGATGTTTGTCCATGGAATCACTCTTGGTTGGATATTTTTGGGTGGTGGACCACTCTCAGTGAAACTGACGTGTGTAAAAACATTGTTGTGGCTGAAAACACCATGTGCCTTCCATGTCAGTGCCACTGCTGTGCTGAGAATGGTGCACTACCTGAATAAAATCTGGTCAGTGGCTACAATCCAACACAGTCACAACACAGCAGTTACCATCCAACACAGTCACAACACAGCAGTTACCATTCAACACAGTCACAACACAGCAAAGTTACCATCCAACACAGTCACAACACAGCAGTTACCATCCAACACAGTCACAACACAGCAGTTA
>JBBIGA010000040.1:1512336-1526188 GCA_037576975.1 Alestes dentex
GTGTGTGTGTGTGTGTGTGTGTGTGTGTGTGTGTGTGTGTGTGTGTGTGTGTGTGTGTGTGTGTGTGTGTGTCCATTATATTTCATTAAAAAGCATAAAAAAAAAACAGTAAAAAAACCCATATGCAATAATACATCAACAGTAAACTGAACCAAATAAGATAAGACAAACCTTTATTAGTCCCACAAGTGGGACATGTGCATTGGTATGGTAGAAAGTGGACAGAACAAAGAGAGCAAAAAGAATAGAATAAAGCTATACAATAGTATAATAGAAAAAGCACACTATACAAATAATACAATAATATAAATCTAGACATTTGTGTGTGTATGTAAATATATATATGTATAAAAATCTGTGTAATTGTGTGTGTATATGGACATAGTTTATATTAGTAGTATATTGCTCACAGTAATCTTTCATCATTATTATTACTACTAATTAGTAGTAGTAGTAGTAATAATAATGAAAAATTATAGTATTAATATTGAGAAAAATGTTATTCACTTGTAAAATTGCAAGAAATGTAAAATTGTAAAAATAAAATGAACATATTTAGCTTGCATAACATGTATGTGCTTGTAGCCTTGTGTGATGTCGCATTCTTTACATATCTTTTCAGGCATTGTATGAGGCAGGAGAAAAGAGGAAAGGCACAGACTGTGCTGTGTTCATTGACATCCTGACCAGCAGGAGCGCTCCTCAGCTCAGGAAAGGTAATGTCCTATTGACATGAACAGAGATCCGCTTGTAAAATTGGAAAAGTTAAGCAATGTATTATTGAGGCTTTTAAACGTGCACACATACAGATTAGGCTAAATTTGGGGCTAATGTGTACTGTAAAAGGCTATTCCTACCTGACCAAACCATTTATACCTTTTTATATAGTTGTGTGTGTTCCTAAGTTGGCGCATGTTCTGTTGATGTATGAAAAGATTTTTATAATTGGATTTTTGACATCTGACATGCAATATCCCACCAGAATTTCATCCCTTGCACACATTAAAGTAGTAAAAAACACTTTTTGTGAGAGTTTATCACTTGAAAATCAGCCCCAGACCATTATTCCCCCTCCACCAAACCTGGCACTGTGCATTCCCATAGAGATGTGCCAAACTCGCCCATCAGAAAGCAAGATAGTGAAGCTTGATTCTTCTAGAGAACATGTTTCCACTGTTACAGAGTCTAGTGATTTAAACGGCTCCAGCAGACATATGGAAATGCTCATAGTTAATTTACAACCTTTGGCCAGTGTAAGATATAACTGCATAAAATTAACAAAAAAGAAAAATAAACTGCAGTTATTTAGTTATTTTTATATATATTAGTATAAACATATATGTACAAATGTATATACAGATATTAATATTTATCTTTACATTTATACATTTATATTTAAATTGCGTGTTCATATTGTAGGTTGTATATAATGTTGTTTCATTGTATCTTTACATATTATTGTTTTTATACTGTTGTGCTTGAGAAACACCAACGACCAGAATCAAATTCCTTTCATGTGCTCGCTCACATACCTAGCCAATAAACAAATTCTGATTCTGAATTAAACTTTTATGCAAACTTCGACTTCATGTTCAGGAAACTGTCCAGTGTGCTTACCTTCTCTTTCTGTTTGCCCTCCAGTGTTTGAGCAGTATGGCAAATACAGCAAGGTGGATGTTGCCAAAGCAATCGACCTGGAGCTGAAGGGAGACATTGAGAACTGCTTGGTTGCTGTTGGTAAGAAATTTATCTTCCCAATTATCACCTTGAGCTCAGTGTTGCTATTATACAGCTACAATGGATGATGTGATGGTTTCCCAGCTGCTGGCTGCCACCTCTGTAACTTGGAACAAGACACTTGACCCAAAATCATTGCTTAATTGCAGCACAAAGGGAACTTTCTGTCCTTTATTTGCCACACCCTCTCAGACCTACTTGATTTCAGGAGTTGAAGCATGACAAGAGGTGTTGTAACTTGCGGGGGCCGTGCTAAGCTAAACACAATCACACTCGCGTTTTCTGGAATGTTTTTGCAATGAATCTTTGTGTGAAGAGATCAGATCTGGGTGCATGCACATTGCTGAAGACTGCACTACCACAAAAGCGAGTCTTTTTGAGATTAGATTAGATTTAGACACTGTTTACACCTTGCACATCATGCATCTTGACTATCATAATTGTATCCGGATAAGGTCATGCTAAATGCCTCCAAGACGCATTCAACAACCAAACCGCCACCCATTACTGTAAAACATTTTTTGGTTCTCCATTAATTTGCCTCTATCTTTGTGTGTCTTTTAGTGAAATGTGCTGGGAGCAAGCCTGCCTACTTCGCTGAAAAACTCAACCTGGCAATGAAGGTGAGTGTGTGCTTGAGTTTCAGATAGAATCAATTATATGTCGACAAATGTTGAAGCTGAATACATACAGCTCTAACTGCCATTTGCATTCGTAGGGCTCTGGCTACAAAGGAAAGATCCTCACTCGTATCATCGTGAGCCGCTCTGAGGTGGACATGCAGCAGATCAAACAGGAGTACAAGAAGAAATACGGCAAGACCCTCTACCAAGACATTCTGGTAGGTCCCACATT
Source organism: Alestes dentex (assembly GCA_037576975.1). Lineage (NCBI taxonomy): Eukaryota > Metazoa > Chordata > Actinopteri > Characiformes > Alestidae > Alestes > Alestes dentex. The sequence goes on from JBBIGA010000040.1 coordinate 1,514,929, forward strand.
TAAGCAGTGAAGTCACTCACACGGCTGTCAGCACAGATTAAATGTGATGTAAAATATGCTGGGATATTCTCTTGTTCAATCAAAGGGTCTGAGTTTCACCAAGTAGGCTAATAAGTAATACCAGCTAGAAAAATGGACTACAGAATTTACCCTTACTTTTCGCCTCAAAACTTTAAAGCAGCCAGACAGAAAAGTCACCCTGAAGTATATTTTTGTCTATAAAAGTAACTTTTTTCATCATTATGTATGTTTTCGTGTTGTATATGTACAGCCTCTTTTCACTAGTCATAATTATTTGTATTTTGTTGGTTAGCTTATCTGGGTCTAACACAATGACAGTGTATTAAGTCTGGTCCTGGAGGCCTGGGGTCCAGCATAGTTTGGTGATTTTCTAGCTCAAACACATCTGGTTCATTATCAGGTTTAGAGAGTGTATTTGAGGAGGGCAACCATCACACTATGCTAGATACCATAGACGGACTGTAGAAGGACCATCATAGTTCCATTTAATACCTTTTAGTAAATGAGTAATGAGAGATAAGAACCTTTTGTGAGTCATAAAGAACACAATGTAAAAGATTTTGTTTCAAATTTGAGGGTTCTTACTAGAATCTTAATTATTAGAATGGCTCCATCCAACACACTGTGACTGCCCTACAATTGGGAAATTATTTGAATGGCTTAAGCGTCTGCTCTGTTGTTTCAGGATGACACCAAAGGAGACTATGAGAAGATCCTGCTGGCTTTGGTTGGGAGCAATGAGTGAAGTGCCACGTTTTCTCTCGTTTCTTGACAAATATTGGAAACAAACCGGTTTTTGCAAGATTTTTGCCAACCACGTGTCTTGGGGAGAAGAAGGAATGTAATCAAGACATCTGTAGTGAATAAAACTTGTGTTCAGTGCCACTAAAGAGTCCTGTGGTTTGTTGTAGTGAACGCAAAGGTTGTAGTGCTTCAGGCTACAAAACAGTAGTCTGAGACTCCCTTTCCACCAGCGCAAAATAGGTGCTAGTTCTGGATCACTGTCGGTTCAAATTGCAAACCTTCTAAGAACCGGTTTGGTTTTCCAGAGGCTAGAGAGTCACCAAAGAGCCATTTCATTACATCACCACGTACGTCTTCAAACTCCCACAATGCTAAAGCCAACCACAACTGCAACAATGGAAGATGACATTTGTGGCTTCAATTTCACATCCATCCTGAAGCTCTGGTTTTTCTTCTTCGGTAGACTCTACACTAGATTTTTTTTTTTCTCCTCCAGAAAGGTGGACACTAAGGTTTAGCTGACCTTGTTGGTCAAGATAATCCCTTCCCCAGCCCATGAAATAAACACTTCTTGGTTGTAGCCATGCAACGTATTGGAACAAGTTTTTCTGGCTGAGAGCCTTTTCTTTGGCTGTCACAATGCAAAGAACCGCTTCAAACTCCGAACCGTCCCTTGAACCCTGTGGGTGGAGAAGTGGAAAAAGGGTGTATCATCCTAAAAACAAAAGCCAGTGGGAAAGGTAGAGTGGGTGAATCAAGTACATACTAACTGATAAATGATAGGATCTCAGGCTTAGTATCTTTTGATTGAAAGCAAGAGTGTTCACATTCCTTCTCTGCAATCCTGAAGAATGTAGGCAACACCCTGCTGCTGGCAGCGCATTATAAAAGAAGACCAAAGTTAGGAAGGGGTGTAGCAGAGCCCGTTCATCTCTGGGCTAAAAAAGTGAGATGTAGAGAAGGTTTCTTGTGAAACCAGACAGCTGATGTAAGAGCTCCATTCCATTTCTTCCAGTACCACACCAACTTCTGCATTTATTACTGAAGTCCTCTGCAGTAAAAGTATGATGTAAACTGGTAACTGAACCCAGATGTGATTTCTAATAACATGAAATACAGAACTTTCTATCAAATGAGCTTTTCCTTCCGCCCAGAAAACTAGAGCCATGAAATGGCCACAATAGTAACTTCAGTTCACCTTTTTGCAGTAATTGTTGGATTGACCTGACTGTTGTTTTGCTGAATTCTATTGTGCCATTCACAGCTTGTCTTATTTGACAAATTGTGTTCTTTTTGTTTCTTTAGCATATGTGCTATGCTGCTAGCCACTGGTATGGAGCAGGTGTTGTTGCAACTATAATTTGGCAGGCAAAAATGACTTATAAAGCATTTTTTGCACGAAACTCTGCTATATTGTGATATGTTCATTACAATATAAGAAAAAGGTGAAATTATTCATGAAATGACTGTAATATACAATGATGAAGTGGAACAGAACCTCAAAAATGCTTGGCAGGAATAACCAGCAGTGAAGGAACCTAATTTCTTGGTGGAAGAATTCTTTATTGCCATTATTATTATTAATGTCTAAATATGTGTAGTTCATCATATTTCATTTTGACTGCCATTCTGTTGACGGTCAACAGAGGCCTTGAGTTGAAGTAATTTTATGGCAGGTGAGGAAGCCTAAGAATGGACTTGGTCAGAAATGGATACAAATCTAAAATAAATGTTGATTAATTTCACAGGTCCAACCAGCTAAACTGACTTTAAACACACAGTGAATTAATACATTGTTACACTCATCTTCTTATCAGGTGCAAAAACATTATTATCATGTGCAATAGTCTTACCATATGATTACCTCTACATAAACAATTTCCTCCTGGATCAATAAAACTTCCTGGTTCTGTGCAAACGACGGTATTATTTCAGTAGGCACAAACACCTCGAATTTTAATCAGATTGTCCGCTTGAGGTTAATAATGTAAATAATTCCAAGCCAGATTAGTTTTAGTAATAGTTAAAGAGCAGTAATAAATGTTCTGTCTGTGAAAACATCAGTCTGATGAATCTGTTCGACTAGCTAGCTAGCTAGCTAACAACTAAATTTGTTTTTTACGCGAGCTGTGATTTCAAAATCAAAAAAGTAAAAGCAATGCCCGATCAATAAAGAACAAAGACTTACGATTAAGGCTATGGTTTCATTTAATGTCAACTTTGTTTCTGGTGGTGAGAGCTGTTGACTGTTTGAGCTGAACCTCAGTGTTAGTGCCCTAAGTAGTGCACAATTAAAGTAAAGTAAAGTGAAATTCTTTCTCTGTATTTAACCTATTCACCAACTGAAGCAGTGGGCAGCCACCAACAGGGCATCCGGGTAGCAGTGTGGGGGACGGTGCCTTGCTCAAAGGTACCTCAGTAGTGCCACTAGTAGTCCTGGGATTTGAACCAAAGACTGTAGCGGCAACTCCATAACCACTAGGCCACCAGTTGCCCAAAAGACCACTGCTGGTGTGTTTTAACTGGGAATGATTACTGTGACTGTGGCATAAACTTTCTTACAAACACTTCAAATCTAACCAATCGTAATTTAAATATCCTCGTGGAATTAGAATTGAATGTTCTAACCTGGATTAAAATGCTTTAGAATTTGCTTTCAATTCAATGCACAAAACATTGAGAGAGAGAGAGAGAGAGAGAGTTTTTAAAAAGTGTGGATGTCTTTCATGTCTGTATATTGTTCATAAATACCTACAGAAAAGCTCCTCTTACACTAAGGCCCAAAAGTTGCCTTCTACTCGCCCCACAACCAATAATAGATAAATAACTGCTGCCTCACTGTTAATGTTGACGAATGGTGGATAAAAATAACTTTCTCACTTTCAATAAGACGATTTAGTCCAGCATGGAAGACATAATAGAACTAACCGCCGCTGCTCCTGAGCCTCGGGAGTTGCCAAGCCAGAGCCAGGGGTCGCCGCTGTGGCCGTTCCTGAACCAGAGGTTGCTGCCGCTCCATGGCTCGCCACACTGGGATGTTCCACTGACGTAATATCTTGATCTTGAAAACGTTCTCCTTGTTTGTCACTCACCATCTCCTAGTTCATCACTCACCATACCAAGAGAATCCAAATATGTTCAAGTGGCAAAAGTGGCAGTAGTTGAGAGGGTCAACCATCAGGATTGCAAACGGCATCGCTGCCTTTCGCAGAGTCACGCAGTCCACTGGAACAACTGGTACAGATGACCTGCGGAGCCCAAGGTTTATCCAGTGGACAGACGAAATTACAGTTGATTTCTAGGCATGATAACAACTGAAGTCAATCGCAGTCAGTGCTGTTTGTGACATAAAAATACTGACAAATTGCGTGACGTGCTTAGGCTACACTATCAGATTGTATGAAAAATGTAAGTAGCTAAAAACTAGACTTGCCAGAAAAAAAACTAATACCGATATAAAAAGTCAGCATGAAAAGTAGTATTAACCCACACAAAATGATCTCAGATGAAAATGACCTGTTGACCTGTGCAATACAGAAGCGTTTGGTACTGTATGCATAACCTAAGCTAACAATTATGACAGAATGAATGAATTAACAGTGACCATGAAAAACTGTGCCTGTCCTGAAGAAGACTAATGACAAACCTCCAGCTTGCTGTTCAGCTGTGAAACTTCACTTGTCTTCCTCTTGTCTTCCTCTTGGCTTCGTGCTCCTTTTCGCACCTCTTTTAGCTGCTTGCGCTGAAGCTTCTCATAGCTACGCTTCAACTTGGACAACTATCGAAGGACAATGCGCGTTTAACAAGTGCTTAATAAGTCACTCAGTCTTGGTAAGTTAGGTACACTTTTATGCTGAAGAAATAAAAAGAAAAAAGCCAAAGATGTCATCATTTGCCAGGCCTTCCTCTTCTTTCATGTGTTGTAACTGCCTTTCATACTTCATGACAAGTTCTTGTTTCCCTGCTTGCATCATTCAAGCGGACTCACCTGTTTCCATAAACGTAACCTTTCAAAAACATGGTACTGTGTGTATCTTCATTCCCATTAACAGTTTGCTCAATATATTCTGTCATGCTGTCAACTGTGCACATGATTGGAAATGACTGAAGCAAGCATTACTTGCCTGAGTAGAGTTTTCACTATAACAACCATGTTTTTATTGCGGATTTATTGACTTCTAAACTCCTCCTAAACTAAATCTCAGAGAGCGAAATTTACATTTCAAGGTCACAAACCAAATGCACTGTGAGTGTAGGTTCCACAAAACATCTATAAAATGAATAACATATATAATGTCTTGAAGGGGACATATTATGCAAAACTCACTTTTTGCATCCTTCCCCAAACTGTGTCCATAAAGCTGGAAGCACGACGTTGTCCAAAATGTCTTGGTCTGCTGAAGCATTAATATTGACCTTCACTGAAAGTAAGGGGCCTAGCCCAGACCATGAAAAACAGTTGTGTCCCAATACTTTTGTCCATTTAGTGTACAGTCCAGGTGGAGGTGCTGTTGAGTTTTTTTCAACTAGAGAGCTGATTGGCTCTTGCGGGCGTGACGTCACCGCGACCTGACGTCTCTTGTAAACAGAGGCTGTGCAGAGAGGAGGCTACGGGTGGAGGTTGAATGAAACTCAGCTGCACGCTGCTTTCCCACAGGTTTAAAACAGCTAACAACCCGTTTTGTGTAGTAAATATATGCTCTGGGAAGCAAGAGACTTGTGGGTAGGAAACATCTGCATTAGTGTGTGTGTACTAGCTTTAGCCTATGCTGCTGCTTCACCTCGTCGTTTCTCCTTTAAAATTTGCTCCTGTTTTAAAAACTGAGACTCGAATAAGGGGTCGAGTTTCTGTGCTTTTACCTCTCTAGTTTGTTCCTGGGGTGTTAAAATAACAATGTGGGCTGTAGAAATGAGAAACTAAGCTGAAAATGCCAGCTTTCTTGTCTAATTCTCCGTTCCACCTTAAATGGTGCCGCAGTTACTGTTTGGCAACGCACGTGCCTGCGTGCCATGGCTGCACTTTTTAAGGTGGAACGTAAGATTCCATTAGGAAGCTATAAACCCTGCACATGCTGTACGTTCAGGTAGGACTTCCAGAAACTTCTGTTTCGAAAAAGAAGGCTCTGATCTTCAATAACTGCTTACTGTGTCTTGACTTCAAATTCTCGTAGTCCATTCACTTGCTTGTACGGTCAGTCATTCTTTAGTGCTGTCCTTATTAAGCTCAAGTTTATTTGTGTAGCACATTATCATGCACAAAAGGTCATTCAATGTGCTTTACATGAATTGAATACAAAATAGAATAAAATAATGGAAGAAATTAAAGAATAAGTAGAAAATCTATAAAAGAAGATTGAAAGTGCAGTGGTAGTGTGTATTTAAAAGAAGGAGATGGAGAATTAGCGGCTTTTTAAAGTTACCGTTGATCTGATATTAATGGGCAGTTGCTTGGACAGCATAGTGGATAAACGCTAGTTTCAACTCTTTTCACCACTAGCTGAACAGCCCCTGCAGGTCTAAAAGACCTACCTGGATTATAAGTATCAAACCTGTCAGAGATGTGTTTAGGGCCCAAACCCCTGAGGGACTTGTACAAAATAAATGTTGTAATTATTAATTGTGTTGTCATGATCATTGTTAGTATTGTTACTTTGCCATGTTGATTGTTTAAGCGACCTGGTCTTGTGTAAACCCTGATTATTTGCTTTATTTGTTTGTCCAGATTAAGACCATGAGGTGAAGGTCCTCCTTCTGTCCCGCCGGCCTTTCTCCATGATGAACGACAAGATGGTGTTTCTCGGGCTGCTCTACTTTATCCAGGGCATCCCATACGGCCTGCAGTCGTCCCTGCTGCCCGTGTACCTGCGCGGCGCCGGCCACTCCCTCACCCGCATCAGCCTGACCAAGGTGCTCTACTTCCCCTGGGTGCTCAAGGTTCTCTGGGCACCCCTGGTGGACCGGACGGGCACCAAGCGATGCTGGCTGGTGGCCACTGTGGCTGGCCTGGCGCTCACGTGCCTCGCCAGTGCCACCGTGGCTCCTGAGTCGCAGTATGCGGCCGTGGCGGGTTCCCTGCTGGCCATGAACGTGCTTGCCTCGGTGCAGGACATCGCGGTGGATGGGGCGGCCGTGCGCCTGTTGCGGGGGCAGGGCGAGCTGGGCCTGGGTAACACCGCGCAGGTTGTGGGATACAAGGCCGGCTCCGTGTTTGCCGGAGGTGGGCTGCTGGCTGTCATCGATGTAGCTGGCTGGGGCTGGATGTTCACCCTGCTGGCCTGTGTGTACGGAGGCGTTGCCCTGTTCGTGTGGGGCGTCCCGTTGCTGGATGGCGAGGTGGGTCGAACGCAGATTGAGACACGCAGGGCGTCCCACGATGCTGTGCGGCCCTGGAGGGTCTGGAAGAAGCTGATGGCTGTACCCGGGACGCCATGGACCGTGCTGTATGTGCTCACGTATAAGCTTGGTGAGTGAGTAAGCATCTAAAGCAGAATCAGCGTTAGGGCTGCGGATAACAATCATTTCCACAAACAGTTAATATATTGAGTACTTTGATTAGAGTAATCACGCCACCGTACCTTCTGTTGTTTCACTTTTCCTCATCTCAGCATCGCCGTCAAATTAAGCAGTTTTCTTCAGCGTTTTTCGCTCTTAAAGAATCGTCAACATCAACCTTTCATTGTAATTGAAATCAGTGACTTTGATGACTGCAGTAATTGTGTGTGACAGAAATATAAAGCATTCAGTTTTTGTGTGAGGAAGTTGTGTTTCCTTTTTAGAAAGATGAATGCTGCTCTCCTTCATCGGTCACCCTTGATGTGTGACAGCAACGCATTGCAGGCAAAACCCTGTAACTTGATTCTCCGCTCTAAATAATGTGCCATTGAAGAGACTGACTTTTCAATAACAATTTTTTGTAGTTTTCAACTTTTGTTGCATTCTGAAGTATAAGGCAAAAGATCAAGACAGTCAAATAAAAGTAATATACAATTAAATTAGCAATGAACAATTCATGTTTTTAGCAGCCGTCAACCCAGCATGGCGTGAATTTCAGCTTTACTTTTGGCTGAGGCCTTTTAATTTTGGTGCGTCTTTGTGGTAAGAAGTGACGAATTTAATTCTAGAACTGCTTTCTAGCTTGGCTTTTTCAGCGCTTCTGCATCCTTGGCTGTTACACACAGTCAGCAGTGGAAGCCCTTATAAAGGACAGAGATTCTGCAGAGATCCGTAAATTAAGAGAAGGTTTTAGTCAGCAGCTCACAGTCCAACCCACTTCCTGAAACAAACAGATATCAGTTTGCTATAGTTTATGGTATATTTTGTGTCCAGTAGCAGGATAGGTACTATCACCAGAGGCTGCTGAAACCTGACCCTGAGCCTATAATTCTTCACTTCAAAGTAGCGTTTTGAATTTAACCTTAATATTGGACTAATACACGCAGGATACTTTCATACTCATGAAGCCTGATTTACCGAGACACTGTTTTTCAATGAACAAGCTGATAGGATGAATGTTTGGAGCTGAGGAGGCAACGTTTCTGTTACAAGAAGTCCGAAAAAGGGCATTGCTCCTGGTAGTTTTGCTCCGTGTTTACTTTGGGGGCCTGTAACTGCGAATTTTCAGATGAGAGACAGAAGTGATTAAAAAAAAGATATAAAAAAAACCCCCACCCCAGATCTGTTCATCTGTCAGTGTAACGTTGCTTGTTGCTCACAGTAAGATTAAATAATGAATAATAAATAAATAACTAGATAACAGGGTTTAATATATTAATATATATACATGCACAAAAAAATCACTGCATCAATATGCTGTTATAATAACATCTTAATTTTTATTGTTACGAATATTATTAATGTTATCATTGCAATAACTGTCGTTATTCTTACTCTTAAATACAAAAACAATCGTGACAGTCATCAGAAGTTGTGTGCCTTGCGTTTGTGACTCTGTAATAGTTTGTGTTCTGTGTTAGTTTCTGCTTATTAGTGTGTGTGTGTAATATAATATATGTCATGTGTAATAATAATATAATATAACATCATTTATGATATTGTATGATACATATACTATATAGTGTACTATTATAATTGTATAATATATAGTGTAATGCATATACATATTCTTATTAAAAAATACATTTAGTTAAAATACTTGGATCCAGATGATCAAGCAGCATTTTTGCTCAAATATAGAACAGACATCAACACTCTTGTCTGTGTCCTCTATACATGCCAGCGCTCAGGTCGGAAGGATTCGTCATTTTTATATTGAAATTTGAATTTCAGTTTTTAAAGCACGAGGGCTACGACTTTAGCAACAGACAATATTAACACAAGGATTTGCTGCTTTCTTTTAGTCGCTGCTTCGTCCTACTCAGTTCCACCAGTAAGTGGTGCTCTAACACCAAACTCTGAGCTGCTTCAGAGAAAATCTTAGTTTTTCTACATTTCTCCATAATTAAATGGTTCCAATGTGAGCTAAGCCATTCAGAGTTGGTTTGATGTGAAATGTTCAAAAACCTTCAGAATTGTTCTCAGTGGTTGTAAATGGAACCAGACGTCTCCCTCTAAAAGTTTGCTCGCAGAAAGTTCTTAGATGAGATGGATATGAATGTGTTGCCTGATCACGGAGATGTTGTTTTACCAGAGTTTTGAGAAACTTTTGATCCTAAACCCAAACCCATTCATGGTGGCGGGATACATGCAGGGCCAAACAGACCCCGAAGAAAACAGTTTTAGTTCAGATTTCCCAATATATTACCATCATCAACATCCATGTAAACACTTAGAAGACACATGAAGGTTCACTGGTGGTTCAGTAAATAAAATAAACACAGAAAGAATTAATAAAACTGCCAGACCCATTAGAGTGATAGACACTTGAATTATGAATGAATTTTTGAAAAAATCAGTTTAAGGGTCTAAGATCCCCTTCAGTCTTCTCGATACTTCCTCAGCCCTGCAGCCTCAAATGAACCTTCCCAGTTAGTAACACAAGTACATTAAATGGTATGACAATGCCTTTGAGGTCCAACTATGTACTCGAAGTGGAAAGGTTCATATTTGTACCTTCTAAAACTTTTTTTTTACCTCAGTTTAACACTTCATTCACATTACAAAATAACATCCTGAACGAACATCCTGGCGGCATGTGTGAGGAATCTACATCAGAATCTGTTTCAAAAAGCCCCTGTTGTTTTACTTATTAAGGCTCATTACATCACGGTTCATGGGGCCAGCTGGTGGCCTAGTGGTTAGGGAGTTGGCCCTGTGGGTTTGAATCCCAAGACTGCTGTTGGCACCACTGAGGTTTCCTTGAGCATGATACCGTCCCCACACACTGCTCCCCGGGCGCTGTGTTCCTGTCTGCCCACTGCTTCACTTGGTGAATGTGTTAAATACAGAGAAAGAATTACACACTGTTCACACTCTGTGTTGTGCTGTGTTCTCGCGTGAGTGTCAGGGTCCGTTTACTTCACTTTACTTACTGTTTGCTCCCTCATGAGCCACTAGATGGCCATCTTCCCATGCGTTTGTCCCACTGCAACTGCAGCTTTGGTTTTTGCAGAGCTGTGAAGTGACACACGGCCAGTTTGACCTCTCCAGGAGCCTCCTTCCCGCCCGCTCTCTCAACATGCACACCTAAAGTGGACTGCACCTTATCATTTCTGCCTTTGCGGTGCGCAGCATGACCCGTGTGTGTTTTCCCTGCTGGGCAGCGCTGTGCTGGCAGGGCCGATCTTAGTGAATGAGTGAACCTCCATGAGCTGAATTTGGTGTTTTGGCAGCAGAAGGGGATTATGTAAGGATTAGCGTCTCTTTGTGTCTGTGGCGTTTTCATCAAAACCCAAAATGGAAAATATGCACCCGCAGTCTGTGCATGTGTGTGTGTGTGTTTGTCCGTGTGTGTGTGTGTGTGTGTGTGTGTGTGTGTGTGTGTGTGTATCTCCACTAGTGTGTAAATAATACTTGAATGAATTCATTTGGAAACCTGTCTGTCTTTAGGGTAGGAGTGGGTGTGTGTGTGTGTGGGTGTAAGTTTGCAATGTTTGTATTTTTGATAAACAGACAGAGGGGGGTGAGAGACGGGCACACACACAGCGGAAAGGGAGCGAGAGAGTAAATCGGAGGTGGCGCAGTAATCGGATAAGCTCTAGACAACGAAAGCAGGCAGGACACTAAGTGTCCAGGACCCCCTTTAATCTGTCTTATGGCGCTTTTCTTCATCACTGTCCCCACTGTCGTCTTTGTTGATTTTAAGTAATCTGATGAGGAATATTATATCCAGCTGTTCCCTGTACAGTATCTCATATCAAATCTAACTTGATGAACTGGACGCCGTCTTATTTGTCCTTTGCTGTGGCTTTGATTCGGTTGTTTGTGTTGCACAATAAGAACGTAGAAAGATCAGAGTTCTTTATTGTAACACCATAAAGGAGGCTGGAGACCAGAGATTTTTGTGCGTATATATATATATATATATATATGTGTGTGT
>JBBIGA010000040.1:1592600-1612805 GCA_037576975.1 Alestes dentex
GAACAATATTTTTATTTGGAAATTAGTAGAAATGTTGTCAGCAGTTCTTAAAAACTAAGGCAAAGCTGTTCAGTTCAGTATTTGCACCTATAAAAGGTAAAACCTGAGAAACTGAACATTTTTTGCAGTGGTCTCTTATTTTTTTCCAGAGCTAAATATATACAGAAGGACACAGAACCAATGTTCTAATGCACTGAACATGGGATGTCTTTTGTGTGTGTGTGTGTGTGTGTGTGTGTGTGTGTGTGTTTATGATTGTGTGTGTGTTTGTGTGTATCCGTGTCTTTGTTTACTCCATGCCTGCTCGGACAGCAGTTACACAATCCAGGTTTACTGATGACGAATCGGAAGTGTTGATGCGTACACATCCCTGCTCACCTTCCTCGACACACACACATACAGCTATTAGGTTGCGGTGTTGAGACAATGATCCAAAGTAGCATAAGCCCTCTTTCATCTAGAAACCACGGAGACCGTGCTTGCATTGGGAGTGGACGGTATGAGCTAACCTGCATTTGTAGCCTCATTACATCAGATTACATATAAAAACCCATTACTGGTGTCCCAGTGCCCACTGAACGCCCTCACCTGATACCTGTCCTCACCTTTCAACTCATTCACTTTTCCAACTATACATTACACACACCTCATATACAACAGGGTTGAACCTTCCCATTTGCACCCTCCTGAGGGATGTGAGACACTGATCCCTAGGAGTTCTCCTTAACCCTTTACAGCTGTGACCAGTTCATTAAAATAGCATGGAGAAATTCATAATTGACTGAATGCTGTCGTGTATTATTTATTATTTATAATGTTAATGCTAAGGGGAACATTCTGTGGAAGATCACATCTACCTCACTGGTCCAGTGTGCAGAGTTAGAGCCAATAGCTCACCGATTGCTGCACTATTTGTATTTCTGTACTTTCTGTGCACTCTTTGTACCAATATACGCTGTTACACTGTTAGACTGTGCTTACTGGTTATATTATTACTGTTTGCACAATTCTTTAGAATGCACACAAGAATCCATGCTCAAGCTGCTATTTATATTTGGTTATACTGTGTGTACTGGTTATACCGTCTATACTGCCATACCGATACGCACAAACCTTTAGGAATGTATACTCATGCATAGCCACTTTATCAGGTATACGTGTATACTGCTGCCATTTTCACTTGTTTTTATACTGTTACACTGTTTTCGCTGGCTATACTGTCTATACTGGTTATACTGTTTGCACAATCTTTACATTTTTTTCAATCATTGCACATTTTATTTTACTTTACTTATATTTATATACAATGCACAGAGAGCTGTCCACACAATCAGGACATGATAAATCTCCCTCTTATTCTTTACTTCTTCATTTGCACTGTTTTATCTGTTGCACAGTGTCTTATGTCCTGAACTTCACCATTTTGGCTCTCTGTATACTGTATATGGTTGAGATGACCATAAAGTTCACTTTGACTTTGACATGACTGACCTTGACTTGATTAATCGTCTTCCAGTCTTCTATTGGTGGCCAGTCTCTGTCCGCAGGACATTGCATATTTTGGATTGGAGGGCTATTTTCAGCCAAGCAGTGACACTGACGTGTGTGATCCACTATCATGTCAGTGTCACTGCAGTGCTGAGAATGGTCCACCGCATAAATAATAGCTGCTCTGTGGTGGTCCTTTGGGGGTCCCAACCTCTTAAAGATGCCACAGCCAACCATGCCCAGGAGAACATAACTGGCTTTGCTCTCTCTTGAAAGCTGGCATGGCCCTGCCATCATAGATTATAGCCTTCTGTAACAGTATAAATATGGACATTTTTGGTAAGTATACAGTCCATTTACAGTTTACTTTTTTAGTAGTTTTTTAGTGGTTTTATGTTCAGCTGGTGGCTAAGTGGTTAGGGAGCTGCCCCTGCAATCAGAAGGTTGTGGGTTCAAATCCCAGCAATACTGGTGTCATCACTGAGGTTCCCTTGAGCAAGGTACCGTCCCCACACACTGCACTCGGACGCCCCTCATTGGTGGCAGCTCCGCTTCACTTGGTGAATGGGTTAAATGCAGAGAAAGAATTTCACACTGTGTGCCGTGGTGTTTTTTTTAACACATGCTTTATACTCCACTCGTACTTCTTTCTTACCTTCCTTGGCGTCCTCATTGGTGACTGAACATTGGTAGATATACCATAACAACCAGGCCTTAATTTACTACTCATTTTGCACTTTCCTCTAAGAGCTTCATCTTTTGAAAATACTTCCTCCTTGATCATTTGTTCTTCTCCACCATCCGCCTGTCTCCTCTCCTCCTTGTCCTCCAGCACCTCCGTCTTTAAATAGCTGGGAGGACCCTCATAAGCAGCCAGTGTTGGAATCCTGGCTCAGGAATCTTGAGAGCAAATGAACTGGAAGAGCAGGAGTTAAAGCTTCCCGGGGGCGGCTCCGAGGGGCCAGGTCCGGAACATTCTGCCGCCTGTCCTTTTCCTGAACTAAATGTTAGTGCTGCTGGTTTGGGGCACAGAAATTCTAAATATGCCCTGAGAAATGTCCATGAAGGGGGGAACAAAGCTGGCATTTGGGGACTTCCCACTGCATGTATTTACCAAAGACTTCACAGGATGGGAGTTCTGTCTGTAGAGACACGGAGTGAGCTGATAAATAAGAAAGCCATTTTTCGTAGTTCGTAGTAGGTACAATCCAATCTATTTCAATTCCGTCAGATATTTCAATGCATTTTGATGCAGGCGAGCCTTAAGCTGTGTCCCCATCGGCTGTGTCATGAGAACACTCTCCAAATGCTAAAAGGCACAAACATATACACATCAACAACACAGGTTTCTCGCTGCTGGCTAGTCTCTGAAATGGATGAATGTTTGCTGAGTATTTGATTTCAGAAATGTTGCCCATTTGTGTGCATGTTTGTATATGTGTGCATATATTTTATCCACTGTTTCCACTGAGGTTGTGACTCTTTTTGTTTGTTTGTTTCTTTTCAATGGGCCTTCAGATTATGTATGGCTTATGTACTGAATGCAGCACCCTACAGACCAAAAAAAGGCTATGTGCAAGTGTAAAAAAATCTAGTCAATATATAACATTTTTCTACTGATGGATTATTATAAGAATATTTTAACATTGGGCAACCCATTTCCAGATGTTTTCTTTTTTACTTGTTTTACTCATTTTATCTGAGCAAATGTTCTTTTTTTTTACTTGTCTGTTTCAAAAAATATTTTACTAGAGTTAGGCTAAAAATTAAGTTAAATAATCTAATAATATTCTTACAAGAGTCTCAAACTTTGCTTTAGGCAGCTGGTAGCCTAGTGATTCGGGCATTCGCCCTGTGATCCGGAAGTTGTGGGTTAGATTCCCAAGTCTGCTAGTGACACCACTGAGGTTCCCTTGAGTAAGGTACCGTCCCCACACACTGCTCCCAAGGCGCTGTGTTCCTGGCTGCCCACTGCTTCACTTGGTGAATGGGTTAAATGCAGAGGAAGAACTTCGTGCTGTTCACACTGTGCTGTGGTGTTTACTGTGGTGTGTTCATGCATGACAGAATGTATTAAACGTTGTTTATTAGGTCATTAACATCTTACGAATAATGAAGTGGTTTAGTTCCGACAGTGACAAAGATCTGAGCTTCAACAGCATAGATGAATGTGGTTTTATTGTTCTACCATTTCCTCCCCATTAACAAAATGATTACGCTACTCCTCAAAAAAAAAAAAAAAACACTGAACCCTGGGCTTAGCCCCTAATTTTTCCAAAATCTCGGCAATTTTTTTGTATGTGGTATCCCTGTTTTTTTTTGTATGTGGTGTTCTCTTCTTTTGTTACCACAAATCTGATCCAAAGAACGTGATACAAGTTCATTCATTCATTACAAGGTTTTATCTGAAGTAATTTTGGACCTTTCTATTGATCTGTTAGTCATAAAGTTTTAACACAATGGAAATAGCAGCTGGCGTTGTAAGCCATTAATGACACATACTTTACAGGGTAAATAGCATAATTCTTACAATTAATAACTGGTGCATAAGTGCACAAATGTGGAAAAAGAATAACTTTCCTGCAGAAATGCCTGGAAAGCCTATTTCTAAGATGTTGTTTACTGTATTAGTGCTAAGTGCTACCAAACTGCTTAAGTAAATACATGCATATGTCACATATAACAGTAGGTAAGTACAGTTGACAGTGAAAAATGGCAGGGTGCCTCAGTAAACACACGTTTTTTTTTAAACTTGCAGTCATTCATAAAACGGTAGTAAAATATTAGATAAAACATGCACTGCTGTACGGCCTGGTAGTCTTCACATAAGTTACAAAATGCAAAGTAGCAGAAATGACTCAGTTATTCACCCAGTAAACACTTTACTGTATGTTAAAAGGCTACTGCCATTTCACTTGCCAAGATACTGTTGCTTTGCCGTGCACTTAAAGGTCAAAACCAGGAACAGTGTTTGTGTGGTAAAAAGAAAAGGCCACTCAAAGCCTCCTAACACTCACAGACCACCCCACCCATAACTATCACTATTATGTTTCAGTTAAAAAAAAAACTTGCAAAGGTTTTGTAAGATAAGGCCACTCTGTGCTAATGCTTTGTGTATATTTAGCTCCAACACCTACCCTCAAGTTCGTCACACTGTCCTCCTTGGTATGAAGAGTGAAACTTTTGTTAAAATTACCCAAACGTCATTTAAACAGGCGAAAGACTGGAAAGGGTTTAGATATACAGTATACAGCTTTTCGCGGGGGTTATGTTCCAAGAGCAGCCACTTATTGTGAAAAAACGCGTTGTGATGTGGTGAAAAAAAAAAGCCTAAAAATGCCTGTTTTTGTAGTATAAACCCTAAATATGCCCCCAAATATGCTCCCCAAACACTTTAATTTCATTTTAAACTCAGCTTAAAACATTACCCTTAAAGAAAATGTAAAGGTAAACCCGTATCTGTACTGTACAGTTTACACTGAACTCCTGCAGTGCTAAAATGTAAATACCGATGTTACCCCTGTATAGACTGTACTGTAATTCATGCACGCGAGTTTTCTTTGGTATAAGCAGGTAAATACAGTAAAAATATATTTAATGTACAGTAATAAAACTCCAGGGCTTTAAGAAGAACAAAAACAAAAAACACAAGAACACTCAAGAAGCTCCACGGGGGAAATTCTGGACTGCTGCTGCATCAAAGGGCAGCAGCCAATCAGCAGCAAGAAGAAATAAATAGCGTTCTTGGATTGGCTTCTTTCAAACCTCCTGCCTCTGAGCAGAGCGACAAAATTAGTACATTATATTTTTTGCTTAATAATTTAGCACTAAAATGCATAAATTATGTATTGCCACAAGAAAAGCTGTGACGTCCGGGTTCATCCGCCACGCCCCCTTGTCCTCGTGCAGGGTTTATGTTTGGGCGCGGTGCTTAGCAACCCAGCACGAGGACGAGGGGGCGTGGCAGACAAGGCCCGGATGTCAGAAGAGCAAAAAAAATTCAGAGGATATCTGCAGTTTCCGCATTAGTGCATAAGTTTCAACAAACAATTGAAAACAAACAAGAAAAAATCTGCGCTGGACTGAAACCGTGACTGCTGATCTGTGTTAATGAGGGGGTTTACTGCATTCCCAGAGGTACTGGGACAAACATTGCAACAACTATGTGTACTAACATTGTTGTACTTACAACAAAACCTGTATAGTAACCTGCAAAGTTTTTGCAAAACATGCTGGAAAAGCTAGGTTTACACAAACATTTTTATGTTCATTGTATTAAGCTAATAAGCAGGGGTGACCAAACCTGGATCACTTTACAGTATTTGGCATAACTTGCTGTTACTGTTTCTACAAGTTACTGAAGGTCTTCAGGGACATCTAAGTGTGTTGGATCAGAACTCTTCAGGGTGATTCTCAAGGACCAGGAAAAGGCTCCTCTACTGTAAACCATCTGATGGAACATCCAGCAGTCTGTTCCTTCAGATTCTTCACTTTCCCTAAAATGTAAAGTCAAGTCAAGTAGGTTTATTGTCATTTTAGCCATATACACACAGTACACAGAGAAACTAGGACCACTATGTGCCACCAGGACCACGGTGCAACACAAAAACCAAAACACAACACCACAAGACTATATAAGTGCAGACAGGACAAAATACATAGAGTGCAAAGAGAGCAAGAGAGAGAGTAGAGGGGAAAACAACAAAATGCAGAATAGAGATGGACAGCAATAAATAATAATTGTGCAAATAATAATAACAACAGGACAGAGAATATATAATGAATAAAGGCTGTTTACTGTGGCAGTCCGGTGTAAGTTGTTCGTTTGAGGCAGAACAATTCAGTGTGTATATGAATGGTGTTAGGAGAGGAAGAACTTCAGGTGTGTTTGTGTTTGTATGTGTGTCTGTATGTGTGTATGGGTGGGTGTAAGTGGGTATAGTTCAAGTTTCAGTTCTGATTGAGGAGTCTGATGGCCTGAAGGAAGAAACTTTTTCCCATTCTGACAGTGGAGGCCTGTATGCCATGTAACCTTTGTCAGATGGGAGGAGGGAGAAGAGCGTGTGTGAGGGTCATTCATAATACTGGTGACTTTGCGAATGCAGTATGCAATGTTAATGTCTGTGACAGAGGAGAGAGAGACCTTGAAGATCTTCTCAGTTGTCCTCATTATCCTTTCTAGAGTCTTGTGATCTGAAACGGAATAAGCCATGTACCAAGCCATGATGCAGCTACAGAGAACAGCTACAGAGCCACAATCTTGGCAGTAGAAATGGTGCTGGGCTTTCTTGGCGACAGAGCTGGTGATGAGAGTCAATATCTGGTGATGGGGTATCTATCTTCCAGGATAGATACAGTCAATGCAATATAGAGTACCAGGAAGGGGACAATGTCCTTTCTAAAGCTCACAATGAAAGACAATAAGAGCTGTTAGCTCAAAACTTGCAACAGAGATGAACCATCCCAGAAGTGGCTTACCTGCTTAATACAAGCATTTGACCTTATATTTTCTTTCATGTGTTATTGCAGTGCAAGAGCTTTTGACAATCTTGAACTTGGCTGACCCTGGAAAGACATGATAGTGGTGTATCCTGGAAAACAGTAAGCAGAAAGAAAATCCAGGGTTAGAATGACCAAAGCATAAAGTTGCTTTTTGTGAGACTGGCCTTTTGTTCACCAAAAACATTCACAGCATTTGGCAGACACTTTTATTCTAAGCAGCTTCCATTCCTTAACTACAGGGGGCATTCTCCCTGAAGCAACATGGGGTTAAGGGTCTTTCTCAAGAACCCAGTGTTTGTGTGCTGAGGGTTGGATTCGAACCCATGACCTTTTGGTCCAGAGTCAAATATCCTACCCACTAGGCCACCATCACCCCTCTAGCTTGCCCCTCTTATGTAATCTGGACCCCTTTTGACCTCTTGAGGACCTTTCCCTCAGACGGCCACTTTCACCCAGAGACTCTTGGCTTAGATGAGCGTCAGGGATGTGTCAGGGCTGTGCTGATCTCTGCTTGTCCCTGGGCGCGTTTGGTTACCTGATCAATCCTCTGGCGTGTTTTCCCTCTCCTTTATGTCCACCTAGCGGGTTTAGACAATAGACGTGAAGAAAAGGAAACTCGAGCAGCCGCAGATCCAGCGTCGCTTTCGCAGGCCGAACAAAGGAGGGGAGGGGGGGCAAAGAGTAAATAAAGCAAGCTCGGTTATCCCAGCTTTTCCTTCAATTTGCTAGAAACAGTGATGCCTGTTTGTGTTTAGGAATGCGGACGAATGCGTGTGAGCGTGCTACCTTGGCTGTGCTGGCACAATCGCAGTGTGTAATCAAACCCCTGACATCTGTCCTAATAGACCTACAGCACAATAGATCCATGTGGAAAAAGTTTACTCTTCCTGACTAGAGCTCTTCCTCCTTCCTACAGACATACAAATGGAAAGTGGCTGGAAAACTAAGTAATTTCCTTAAGAAAGAATGACATGCATGTTGTAAGATCTGGTTAATTTTATGTTTATCTTCCTCGTGTAGAAAATGGACCTTGTTTTTACACCATTTATGGCCCAAAACAAGTCCATAATCAGGTATTTATGGTTTATGTTTCACTGATTTCAAGAAGTCACCTCCTCTAATGATGTCTTGGTGCAAGGATTTGGGGACATTTATAAAAACTAGAATAAATGTGTTGACAAATGGGATGTGAATTCCTTAAAAAAGCTAAATGTACTGAGAAGGATTTAATTCTTCAACTGATCAAAGCTGGCTTAAGTAATGCTTGAGGGAGAGGGTCTTTATAATATTTTAATGAAAGGTTGAGTCAGTTGTCAAAAAAGACTTATGCAGCCTTATGAAGGCTACCCTACAATAAAATGACACTAAAAAGGATGTAAATATAGCATTTTAAACATGATAGGAGCATTAGATTATGTTTCTGTACCAAAATATGATTCAGGGACTGTGGCAGGGAATGTGGCAAGTACAAACTGTGGCATTTTGAATATTTTTGTTATTGTTTCTAGATATTTAGGGCTATATGAGGAATGATATATTGTCACTTAAGGCATATAAATTGTGTTTTCCCAATTGGCTGATTTTTTATTTACTAAAATCATTTGCATATTATTTTCAACAAATTTCCTCTGTTTTCATTTTTGTGAATGGTTTTTGCAGTATGTATTGTATATTCTTTGTTGTGCATACACTACAGTATTTGTGATAAAAAAAATCACAAAAACTAGAAAAACTACAAGATAAAAAAAAAATCTGTATGCACATATTCTAAGCTCATATATCAAGCTTAAATACATTATTTGACACCTGTATTTATTAAGTCTCAAATCAGCAATTACACTGAATTTTCAATATATTTTTTCTAGTTTGGGTGAACATCTGTTTTTGTGAGTTTTAAGTCAGTGTAGGAGGTGGTGACTTCTGATTTCTAAGTAAAGCTGAAATATGAATGATCACATTAATCCTGCATTCAGTTTTTTTTTAAGACAAATGATCGTGTAGAAGAAAAATACATTTCTTTTTTTTTGTCTTGGAATGAGATAATTCTGCTTTTTTGCAGCATATGCAGTTTATGGTGCAGTGTGGCGCAGCTGAAAGGCTGCAGAGTTGAACCTGCAGGGCAAAACAAGCCAGAAGAGGATGAAGCAATAGAGATACAGTATGTGTGTGTGTGTGTGTGTGTGTGTGTATGTGTGTGTGTGTGTGTGTGTGTGGTTAGTGTGGAAGGCTTTTTATGTGCAGTAGACCGAGCTTTGCATGCAAGAATGTCTAGACTGGTCACTGGTTTCCAATGAACCTAATTTTTTGGGTTTGTTTGCAAACAGGGGCTGTGCATCTCCAGCGTCCGGCCCCATACCTCTAAATTTGAAAAAAAAAATTAAAATCTTTTCGTCTGAATTGTTCACAGTGGTGGGCAGTGGAACCAAACATCCAAATAGGTTCAAGATTCAAGGTTACTTTATTGTCTTCAGCACTTTTTACATGTGCATAGTGAGATGAGGCAACGTTTCTCCATGGACCACGGTGCAACATACAGCAACAAAAAGGTTAAGGTCTCTAAAAGGCCCCCCAACAGAACGCTAAACAGTCATTAATGCTTTGCCTGATGCCTGACATGTGGATGAAGATTTGTAAATGAGTACATGTTCTTGCCACAGATGCCTAAAGTGAGAGCCTGGAGAGCCCTTTCATTTGAAGGGCTGAGAATGTATGTGGTGTGAATCGGTATGGCTGAGCTCGACTCATGCTTAGCTGGCATGGCTAATCTTGAGGTACTTGGTGGGGGCTTAGATCTGCGTAGTAATTATGGTGCTGATCATTACAAAGTGCATACAGGATATATCGCATTCAACCGAGGGAGAACACAGTATTTGGGGAGGCTGGGTCTAAAAGGCCCATGGCTTTGGATATGACATCTGTTATTTTGGGTCTGTATGGTCATGGTTTTAAGCCCCTGTGAAAGGCCAGATATATGTGGTTGAGAGGGGCTTGGGACCCAAACATCACTGATGTAGAAATAGAAGAAGGTATTTAGAGGCACTAATACACAGTAGGACCTCCACAACACAGCTATACTGAGGGCAGAACATATTTAGGGGTCTGAATTTGCACAATACAAAATGTTTGCAAATGTCAACTGTGCTAAATATTTTGGGGTTTAGACCTTTTGTATTGGTACAGTTGTGTTTTTCTTGCACTCTCTCTCTTACTGTCTTTGTTTCTGTTTCTGTTTTTGTTCATTGTGGGTCTGTTTTTGTTCTTGTGTTGCACCATGATCCTGGAGGAATGGTGTTTCTTTTCACTGTATACTGTGTATACAGCTGAATTAACAATACAGCTATATACAGTTGGATCTATGTAGTGCAGTTGAAGATACCTCAGAGGTTTCTTGGGGGTTTAGACCCACCCTACATCTAAAATCTGTGGTCATTAAACTTTCCATTTCAAAACCATGGGCATTAATATGGAGCTGCTCTCTCTTTTTGTGACTGTAACACCCTCCACTCTTCTGGTAAGGTTTTCTACAAGACTTTGGAGTGTGCCTGTGGGAATTTGTGAGGTCAGGAACTGATGCTGGACGAGAATGCCTGGTCGCAATTCACTGGAACTAAGGCCTAAACTTTATTAAACAGACCCAGCCTATTATTCCTTCTCCACCAAACTTTACTGCTGGCATTATTCCAGTAGGTAGCATTCTCCTAGAAACCACCAAACCTATAATCTTACATCAGACTGCCAGAAAGTGAAGCATGATTCATCCCAACAGAGAGCTCCAGAGGCCAATGGTGCTATCGATGGTCCACCTTGTAAGATTGTTACTCCTTCAAGATTCTAATGATAGCACGTATGGTTAACCGGGACATATCTAGCAGAAATTTCGTGACCTGACTTGGGGTAGTGGTGGCATCCTATAACAGTGCCAGTCACCGAACCTTTTAGCATGATACATTCTACTTCTATTTTTTTTCTATGGAGGTTGTGTGGCCATGTGCCTGACTTTATACACCTGTTAGCAATGGGTGTGGTCAAAATGCCAGAAATTAGAGGGCATGTCCGTGCTTTTGGCCATTTAGTGTATATGACGTGGTCAAAGATGCATTGGAGGGTTTCTATATGGTACAGACGAAGAGATGGCAGAGGGTATTTCGAGGTTTGGATCTATACGGTAGTGGTGCTGGGCTTGAACCACCCTCTGAGTGGTTAGTCCTTGACGCAGCAGGGGAAAAACTTCCCAGACTGATGATTTGAGGCATCCATTATTGATGATGTCCTGATGTGAGTAATCAAGCTCCACATTCTTTCTCTACCTCTTCTTTTTTTCTTTTCCTGGAACCACGTTGGAACCGATAACAGACGTTATGACATCCTAATCGGCATGTGCGATGAATATTTATAAGAGGCGAAAACTGTGCGTTCCATATTCATGACCTTTTCTGTTTTTGTTTTGCTCTTTCATCTGTGGGACATTCTCTTTCCCACTGATTTAATTATATCACAGCAGAGTCAGTAGATATTTCTGTAGCAACAGTGAGATTTTGTGTTGACTCATATGGATGTGTAGCATCTGCAGGTTATGTTTCTGGGGCAATTGTGATGAAATGGTTTTTAGCGCTTTCATTTTATGCTAACTTGCGTTCGGAATTCCTTTGCATGGCACAGGTCCATGGTGGTAACGTTAATGTTAATTCTATACTGTATATTGCTTTCATGGAGAAATAGTCTCTATAAAACAAAGTTGGGATGTTATTAATTAATAATAATCAAAACAAGTAACACCAACTAAAGCAAGAAGAGAACAAGAGCACATACCTGTGGGATGGAATGGGAATCGTGTGTTTTCTCTCTCGGTCATTATAAATTATTGATTGGTATCTCCATACTCAGACATGAGGCATGTTTTTTATTACATTACAATGTTTTCACTGAATCCACAACCACTTCATTCACTCTCGATATCAGCAGATCATTCAGGCCACTAGTCACACATTATGTACATTAACTATGTGGCTTAATTTCAGCAAGACTGGGGATTTTTTTCTATGTGTTTTGACATTTCATCCATGGCATTTTAGTTCAGTGGACCTTTTAGAAAACTCTTACCAGGATGAAAATGTTCAAAACCCCATTTTCAACATTGACAACTACCTAGAACACCATAACAATCACCAGGTACCACCCTGGGATGACGTACCGACCAGTTTGCAACAACCAATTGGAATACTAGCAAGCTAGTGTGAATGAGCGAAGCTAAGTGGTTGTCAACTGACTATGTAAACGCCTTGGTTTTTGTGACCTCATATAAACAGTGAACTCAAAACAGGCTGTACTTTAATTTCTATAGATGGACTTCATGAAGTGAATGCTATATTTTGAACTTTTGAAGGGCCCATATCCTGTTTACCTGTTTAATCATTATTTAATTGATCCTTTAATAAATTGAGGTACACTAAAGATTTTAATGGTCTGTTTTTGACATGTACCTTTAAGACTGAATTATGCAAAGGTTTCAGTAGGCTGCTCTGTGTCTCATTCATAAAAGCAGTCTGGACTAAAACACTCCTTACAACTTCAGCACAAATGGGTGGGGCTAAAGTACTGTAGGTTGAATGAGTGGATAAATGGAAATGCTTTTTTTTTTATCTTAATGGACTGGGGACAGAATGGGACATTTTCCAACAGTCCACATGCTGTTTTAACTTTAAAAAAGTGGGTTTTCCATGGTATGGACCCTTCAACAGTGTTTATGTACCGCATTATAACTCAAAAAAGCAAGGAAATTTCCATGGTCTAGGGCCTTTTAAGGTCCTAAAAGCTGCATTTAAACTGAGCAAACTAGTGAAGAACACTATGTTGACTCAATATTGCTAATATTTTGGGTGACAAAGATCTGTAGCCCTGGTGGTGACCCTACCATGCAACTCTCAGACCTCAAAAAAAGGTTGTGTATCATGTTTTGTGTTTTCATCTGTATATATATATATGTCATATATATGCCACATGTCTGCTGTGGCTGGAGGTTCTTTTATTTATTTATTTTTTGCTTTGAAAAGGCCAGTATTGCAACATTAAGCAACGCATAAACATGTTTATTTCATGAACTGGAAGGACAAAGGCTGGAACGTGCACCCCCCCCCATTTGCGTATTATTCATATTCATATTCATAAGTATGCAAGCTCTAGGGGTTGGAGAGAACGGGTGCTTGGACCCCGTGACCGGAGAAAGGTTACAGTGGGCCTCCAGAAGCTCTGCCAGCGTGTGTGTAAAAGCCAAAATATGTAGATCAGTGCGGAGGTCCTTAAAGGCAGGGGTCGGTGTTTGCAAAGGTCAATGTATAGCTAATACATCAGAATGCGTCTCTAATTTTGGATACGAACGCATGTGGCATGGGGACGATTTCCAGTTAAACAGGTTACCATACCTTTCAGACTGATATGTAAATAACCTTTTTTGTCACTTCTGTATTGCTGTGCATTCGAAAAAAGCAGTCCAGGCAGTAACATCAGCTTGAATGGGTGGAGCTAAACTGCTGTAGGCGTGAATGTGTATGCAAATGTGTTGATTTTTCACAAAAGTACTTTCTGCAAATCAGGACCTTTCTACTGCCTATTTTCCACATGTAGATCAAAACTTGAATGCTTATGAACTACATCAAACTCGTTCTTTGAATAAGGGGTCTTTAATATGCAAATTTTAGTGCAACTTCAATGTATTTGAGAGGAACGCAATATAAAATGTAAACTTTCACATGTCACATTTCATGTAATTTTTTTCTGAATAAGCAGCAATTGTGCATCATAAGACCTGTGCTCAGATGAGTATGAGAGCGTATCTTGGTGAGATGGATGCGTGGTTTGTGCCACACAGGCTAAAAGGACCTGTCAGGCCCCCCTTGGGGAACAGAACACATAAATAGGTTTGGTCCTGTCTCTTGCTTGAGCGGCTCAAGTGTGTGTGTGTATGTGTAAGTGTGTGTACAGTGTGTGGCTCCCCTGCAGCAGTGTGTAATAAGCGGTACGTCCCATGTTGGGGCGCAGAGTGAAAGAAAGAGAGAGTATGAGAGAGAGATAGAGAGAGAGGGGAAATGGATTAGGTGAGAGGTATTGCGGGACACAATGGCAATGATGTGTTAAAAATCTGCCCCCAGGCTCTCTCTCTCTTTCTCTCTCTCTCTCTCTCTCTCTCTCTCTCTCTCTCTCTTCATCTTATTCAGAGCCTCTCGACTGCTTGTTGTTCTCTCTCTCTCTCTCTCTCTCTCTCCCTCCCTCCCTCTATTTGTCCATAGCCCTGAGCGGTGGATCTCCCCCGTTCGGCAACACTGTCAATAAGGATACATCAGCAGAGTATCTGCATGGTCCCTCTCTTTCTCTGCCTCTCCTTCTCTCTTTCTCTATATCCTTCTACACACAGCCAGAGGGTTTCCATTAGTCCGACCACCTGCTGTGGCCCCCTCATGCCTCTCTCTTTGCGCAGATCTCAGAACGAGCCCCCTCCAAACCATGCTCCCTGTCTCTCGGCCCTCGTTCCTTGCATCGTTTGCTCCCTCTACCCTTCTCCCTCCGTCCCCCCCACCTCTTTCTTCCTTGTTTCCGGTTTGTTTTGCTTCAGCCTGACGTGGATTCCCCCCGTCTGTTCGTTCTTACCTCCAGTGTCCCCTATGTCTCTCGGCTGGTCCACAAGGAGGGACAGGGAAATTGTGTGTTTGGATGTGAGAGCAAGAGAGGAGGTCCTGCTTCTGTCCCCAGCACCCAACCCCCTCCACCTCCACCCGAAATCCCCCCCAAACCACCCGTCCCTCTCCCCTCGGACTCGCCGGGTGAGCGAAGACAAGGCGACGCGCTGCAATTACTTTAATTGGTTGTGACTTCTTCATTTACATGACAAGTGTGTGCACATCCTGGGAAACAACGGTCTGTTTCTCCAGCAGAAGAGGGCCTTGGGCCAGCGTGGGACATTGACGCTGGGGTTCCAGGACTCTGGGGCACCAGGGAGGGGGGGATGGGCACAGGAGGAGATGGACACAGCTGCCAAACCATTTCACTCTAGCTTAGACTTGGCTAGCCCAGTCTGGTATAGCTAAGCCTGGTCTAGCCTAGCACAACTAACACCCAATCCTGCCTAGTTTAAAGCAGTATAAATCAGTATATAATTCAGCAAAAGTGGGACACGTTTTTGGTAAACAGTCCA
The DNA here is from genome assembly GCA_037576975.1 of Alestes dentex. Taxonomy (NCBI): domain Eukaryota; kingdom Metazoa; phylum Chordata; class Actinopteri; order Characiformes; family Alestidae; genus Alestes; species Alestes dentex. Next base: position 1,607,776 of record JBBIGA010000040.1, read on the forward strand.
CAAAAGCTGCAAACTCTTTCATGTTTTTGTGACTCAGTAAATGTGTTCATACAGTAAATGTAGGTTTTATATGGACATTATAGGCCCTGGTGCTTTAGCTTTTTTTTTTTCAGATGGGATATCCTACTGGCAGTTTTGAGAAGCTTTCAGCTTTTGTACTTGAAATCCATTCAGGGTGGAGGGATACATGCGGGGCATTGTGAGACAAAATAGTCCCCAAAAACATGGTTTCTTTTCAGATTTGCCACTATTTTACCATCATCAACATTCCATACAGTACTCAGAGCCCTGTTGGTTAAATTGTGGGTTTGGCTAGTAGGTAAAACCTGTGTCATAAATGAATGTACTGAGAACATACCCTTGAGGGTGCCGTCCCCCTTTGGCCTAGCTCAGTGGTTTTCGTGTCCTGGGACCCACTAGGCTGTTTCAAATCTGACCCAAGGCCTAAGTAATCCATAATAAGTTTAGAAGCCCTGGCCACAGTATCCAAAACACCTCAACCTGCCCTAGCCGAGCCAAACTAGCTAGCTCAGGACACCCTTTTTTATATCACTCATCATCGTAATCGCTGAGAGACTTTAGTCTCCGAGGACATGGCTGCTCTGGTCTTTTATCATTATGAAACCACTGAACTAAAACATTTTATAATAATTCAGCACTAGGTACTGCCATCCCCCCAGCTCACCTCACCAACAGCAATCTTATGTTTGCCAAGCAGATAAAAAGGCATTTTCCCCCTGAAGTTCCTGTGTCAACTTTAATCTCATTTGAATGCTTAAGTTAGGGCTCCCAGTATAAAGGGAAAAGGCCACTGCTGTATTTAGCAACTTTAATAGGCTACAGAGGGAGTCAGAGAAAAGTGCACAGCAAGAGTCACTGTGGCACCGAGGGGAGGAAAACTTATTATTGTCGTTTAGTCATGGGCCTATTGTGCTGTATAAAACTATCATATCTAGTCATTAGTCATTAAAAATATCTAGTCATTTCCAGTGGTGCTTCAATTCATTGTTGTAGTACTTAAGTACTAATTAGGAAGATTTGCACTTTACTCAAGTTTTATGCAGATCGAATACTTTTTTTTTTTACTCTGTACTTTTTCGAATAAGAAATTCAAAACTCTGGTCATATATCTCAAAGACCAGGAGGTCTTTATCCCAGGTCAACTTTTACAGCTTTCCAACAAGAAATTGCCAAGATAAGCAAGAAAGCCCTGCCAATACTGAGTACTATTTGACAGTTAGTGTTCTCATCCAAGCATGTTGAAGCCGAAAAAGATGTGGATTGCATGTGCTAGCCTTTACCCTTCCTGCAATGATGGAACTGGCCACAGCTAAAATTATGGATAATGTAGGACATAAACATCAGCTTTTATCATTTTAGAACATTTCAGTTCTAAAGGTTTCTAAATGGCATGTTTTCCTGCATCACCACACTTCAAATTCACAGTTTTTCCTGTTGAAAGTTGTAAAAAACTACTTTTGTTTATAAGGCATTTATATGCCAGCCTGCTTTTCGGCAGGCTTAGTGACTGGATTGGGTGGGTAAGGCCCCCTTAGGCCCACCCTCAGTGATAGGCCGGAATGAGCATCATCAACGTCCTTGTAGGAAAGTCTGTTCACTTGGGGGCCATCTGGGCAACACCCCCGGCAGTCATTTCCACTCCCACAATATCTTCAGTTTCTTTGGATGGGGAGAAACCAAGAATTCTGGCTCCAGATCATATGTTTTCAGGTGGCTTTGGCCATGGCACATGCTCATGTCTCCACAGCGAGAGTGGGCTATTCCTGCTTGGGGCTTTGTACCGAGGGGTGGGACTTTCCTCCTTTTAAAGCCACCATGCCGAGCATTAGGAGCTTTCCCATTCATTTTCCATGAATGTCCTGCATTCAGCATGAGAGTGATGTTGCCCCTGGGAGCAGGTGGGACTTTTGTAAGCACTGTTAATCCCATCGAGGCTGCTAATAAACATTAGGTCATTACTGGTATAAACACAGCAGACTCCAGTGTTATCCACCTATAATCATGTCCTCCTTTCAAAAGTCCCATTACACTTACCCTTACAATTAGAATACATGAAAGACAATTAGGCTGGGGTACCAAAACACTGCCTAGGCTCCCCGGAAGTTCGACAAATTCTGTCGGCGCGTACGGAAAAAAAAGGAGTGATGGTGAGAATTTCATGACCTTGAGTTGGGAATCGTTTAGACGAGTGCGTGCTCCCATGTGCAAACGCAGCTCCTCGCTTGAGGTATAACTCCGGATTAGCGCAAATGAAAGGAAATCAATTCCGTTTCGCAGCTCCCAGGGGTTTCGTCTGACTTTGGCTGGGGCGCGCGCCGCCATCGCACCGCCTAGGCAGTAAAGAGGTGTGTGTTCTCTGAGACGGCACAAAGCCACCTTTGTGGTGCATGTGAGGGAATCTTTTAAAACAAGCACCTCATCAGTGGCACCAAGCTCTCCCCCCTCCACCTCCTGATGGTCTACGTTTTCAGCTGACAATGAGACGAGGACGGCGCGATACGCTGCCAACTTCGAGAGCTGGAAGAAGAGGCAGGTGTAACTCTAGGCAGGCGTAAACCTTCGGCCTGGTGTGGGTGTCCAGTTGGTCTTTTCTCACGCCCTCCAGGGTGTGTCCCTCAGCCCTCAGAGAGAGAGAGAGAGAGAGAGAGAGAGAGAGAGAGAGAGAGAGAGATTCTCATACACACATACACACACTACAGTGAACTCTATTACCTGCCACACACCAACACAAACACACACAAACACACACCCACACACACACTCACATACACACACACACACGCACACACACAAATATGGCTTCCTAAAATGTTTAATTCTACCTTACATAGTGGTACAGTTTCATTCAGGCACTATTCTGCCTGCAAGCACCATTTAAGGTGGAACAGAAAATCAGAGTGTAAGCTTTTTTTTTTTTTAATTGGAACTGAAAATCTGAATTAGAAGCTAGTGAATAGGAAGCCAACCTCAGCCTTGTATGGTTGTGTGGTTGTGTGTGTGAGTCAAGGCATGGAGTCAATGCAAAGGAATTCACTACAACTGTGTTCCCTAACTGAAGGTACTGATGACATCCTCTAGAGGGGACGAGCGTTTGTACCCTGAAAGATGTACTAAGAGTGCAGTGATATATAGCACATACCTGCATATTACCACACCATCTTACCATTCTGTCATTCCTGCTCCTGCTTCCATCCATCCCTCCATCCCTCTCCAGGCTGCGTCTCTGACAGCGCGCCCCTTTTTTAATAGTAGCTCAGTCCCGAGCAAGGTCATTAATTGCGGCTGGGACTTGGGTTATCCCAGCTCTGCTGCTACAGAGAGAGGGAGGGAGATTTTTTTTATAAACGTGGCTCAACGTACGGTTGTCTTCAGAGATTGCCGGCCTGATTGCTTCGTAAGGACCCCGTGGCCCACAGCAATTAGGAGCCGCAGACCCGAGGAGGCCCTGGGTTGATTGGGGAGGAGAGCCTCGCTGGACACGGGGCCCAGGCACTCGGAGCCGAGTGAGGAGAAGGAGAAGCAGGAGGTCTGGGAGAGCGCTAATGACTTCTCGAGCTGGGGACACGAGTAGCGGGTAATTGGTAAATGGCAGTATAATGAAACAATTAGAGACGTAATGACTCGGTACACGTGTGGAAGGGCGAGGCAGATGTTGGTGCTTGAGAGGCTTGGTGGAAAAGAACAGCGAAAGGGGCGAAAGGAGAGAGGGAGCAAAAATGAGAGATGAAAGGAAAAGACATAAAGAGTTGAGACGCTGTCGGCTTTCAGAATCCTTTGTTGATACGTGTGTATGTGGCAAGTTCCGGTTTCTTCACACAGGCCACAGCCACGTCAGCTCCGTTTAATTCCTTCTTCTGGAAGTGATGCTGGTGTAGAAGGAGGGTGGAAAGTCCATCTCCTTGCAGATAAAACACCAAAGTGAAAGATTAGGAGTGTAAACAAAAACTGAATGAGGATTAAGTGGTGAAGAGCTTCTCAAATTTCCAGTATCTTCATCAGTTTCCATTCCAACATTTCACAAAGAGACCCAGAAACTCCAAAACATTCTTACTTTGTAAGTTAATGTAGAAACATTTTATCGTAAGTAATTTTGGACCGTTTCTGCTGGTACATTCACACAACGTAAGGATGGCTGCAGGTCATAGCTTGGTCATAAGCTGTCATGATAGATTATGGCCATTAATATTAACAGAATATGGCCATTACCGGTAATTGTCATGACAGATACTATAGTGTTCAATGTCATGATTTTAAACTGACATAAGCTGTCATGACATCAAACGTACCCATTATGTAAACGACACTTTATATTGATGGACGTAATCTGTCATGACAGATCATGATGGCCAATGACATGCTCATAACATGGTTATGTCAGTGTGAAATAGCAGGGTTTAAGTTACCAACTGTTTTGAAACAAATTGGATTTTGTAACTTTTTTTTCCCACATAATTCAGATTTTGTTTATTTCAGACTTCCCTTTGGTTTGGGAGGGAAATTAGGAATCCTTATGAATCTTCAATCAGCATCAATTGAGCAGAAAAAGAAGAATTGTTTCTTTCAGAAAAGACAGGTAGAGCTATCAGTATGAATGGAACATGTGATGCAACCCAATCATATAAAACGACTTTGTACTTGAGTGTTTGTGTGTTGGTCATTACCATTCACTCACTGTACCTCCCTGGGGCATTGTAGCATCTATGCTGCATGGTTACACACACACACACACACACACACACACACATGCACTCTTGGCACTCATAATTGACAGTGTGGTTAACCCCAGATGATGAATGCCCTTGATTTGCCATGAGTCTGAGGAACAGCAGGAAGCCAAGGTTATACATTCAGAACCCCCTTTCATACACACACACACACACACATACACACACATACACACACACTCACTCACACACAATCACACACACACACACACACACACAACCGCACACACACACACACACACACACACACACACAACAACAAAAACACAAACAAACACAAACAAA
>JBBIGA010000040.1:1625881-1637384 GCA_037576975.1 Alestes dentex
TCGATGTTTGTGGACTCCATTCAGGTAGCCAACTTCCACTGATAACGGCACTGACATATTTAAACAGCTGTCAACAAGTGAAAAAGTATATTATTTCTCACTAGTCTGTTTCTGTCTATCTTTCGCTCGATATCACACCCTCACTTCCGCCGTCCAATATGGCGCGGTCACGTGATCACAGTCATGTGTCTGCAGAACATTAATACAGTGGGGGAAATAATTTTTTTGATCCCCTGCTGAATTTGTATATTTGCTGACTTACAAAAAAAAATGAACAGTCTCTAATTCATGAGGTAGTTTCATTTTTATGAAAGATGTATATCAACTGAAACCAAAAAGTTATAAATTGATTTGTATTTCACTAAGTGAAATAAGTATTTGATAACCAAGCAAAACACGACTTAGTACTGGGTGAAGAAACCCTTGTTGTGTTGGCAAGCATAGCAGTGACGTTTCTTGTAGTTGGTCACCGGGTTTGAACATCTCAGGAGGGATTCTGGCCCACTCTTTACAGAAACTCTCAAAATCCTTTAGGTTTCTTGGCTGCTGTTTGGCAACTCGAAACTTTAACTCCTCCACAGATTTTCTATAGGACTGAGGTCTGGAGACAGGCTAGGCCACTCCAGGACCTTAATGTGCTTCTTCTTGAGCCACTCCTTTGCTACCTTGGTAGTATGTTTTGGGTCACTGTCATGCTGGAAGACCCACAACCCATCTTCAGTGTTCTGGCTGAGGGAAGGAGGTTCTCGTCCAAGATTTTACAGTACATGGCCCCATCAATAGGCCCCTCAATGTGGTGAAGTCATCCTGTACCCTTAGAAGAAAAACATCCCCAGGTATAATGTTTCCACCTCCATGCTTGACTGTGATGGTGTTCTCGGGTCATACTCAGCATTTCTCTTCCTCCTAACACGGCGGGTCCAGTTGATGCCAAAGAGCACGATTTTGGTCTCATCTGACCACAGCACTTTCTCCCAAGCCTTCTCTGAATCATTTAGATGTTCACTGGCAAAATGTAGACTGGCTGTACATGTGCCTTCTTGAGCAGAGGGACCTTGTGGGCACTTCAAGATTTCAATCCATTATGATGTAGTGTGTTACCAATGGTGTTCTTAGTGACTGTGGTCCCAGCTGCCTTCAGATCATTAACAAGCTCCTCCCGTGCAGTTCTGGGCCGATCCCTCACCTTTCTCATGATCGTCTTCACCCCATGAGGCAAGATACTGCATGGAGCTCCAGACTGAGGGCAACTGATGGTCATTTTATATTTCTTCCATTTCCGAATAATCGCACAAACAGTTGTCACCTTCTCACCAAGCTTCTTGCTGATTGTCTTGGAACCCATTCCAGCCTCGTGCAGGTCTACAGTCTCCTCCCTGACGTCCTTTAGCAGCTCTTTGGTCTTGCCCGCGGTGGTGGAGAGGTTAGAATGGAAGAAACTGATTCTGGCAGGTATGCTTTATACACATAACGACTTAAGATTAGGAGTATCTGTAATGGATAGATTGATTGTAATCTGTGTGCATGGGCACACAGCCAGTCAGTGGGAGCCAGAAGTCTGGCTGGGTTGTAGGGGATCAAATACTTATTTCACTCAGTGACATGCAAATCAATGTATAACTTTTATATAACATGTTTTTCTTGATGTTTGGTTGATATTCTGTCTCTCTATAAAAATGAAACTACCTCATAAATTAGAGACTGTTATTTTTTTGTAAGTCAGCAAACTTACAAATTCAGCAGGGGTTTTGTCTCACTGTGTGCTAAATGTATATGACTGGGATGACAATAAAGCACTACTTGACTTTACTTGATATTAAAGTATTTGTGTATATACTGTAGTATAGCGTATTTCACATTGAGTATTTTCTGCAGAGTTTTATATTTTATTTTATTTTTTTATATTTTATGCAGATGTTTTGCTCACTGAGGGTTGATAAACACTCACTATTGCCAGTCACAGGAAAACTGAATCTGGAAAAGAGAATTGCAAGAAACCAGACCTCAAAACCATGTGACAGAAGCACTAAGAGCAACCAAAGCTCAAATGAAAAACATCCTAAGACCATAAGGAAGAACCTCTGAGAGAAACCAAGACTCACATGGAGAAGATCTCAAAGAGGATGAAGAAGAACCACTAAGAAGAACCGAGATTCAAAATGTAATACTCTTTAAGAGCATGAGGACAAACCACTGAAAGGAACCAATACGTAAATCCATAAGGACAAACACAGAGAAACCAAGACTCAAATGGAGAAGCTCAACTATTCAAAGCCTGAAGGTCAGAGGTGCCCGATGGCAGAGAAGGCAAATAAAAAACTTGCAAAAACCGTTTTGATTCCTTAAGAATTCTTCATGACTGCAACCGCTGGTTGCCCTTGGTTGAATGTAAATACCACCGCCGTGGCATTTTAATGGCATTTTGGCAGATCCAGTGCAAATGTTTTGGGTGATGGTAAATGTTGACTGAAGCTTAATTGATGCCTGGTAGTGTGTGTGCGTGTGTGTGTGTGTGTGTGAGGAAGAACTGGAGAGTTTTGATCGTGCTGGTCAATGCGCACGAGTCTATGACTTCATGCCCTGAAGACTGAGTCTAGACACGGGCCAGCCAAGCTGCCCCGCTGACCTACATCCAGTTACTACACCACTTACCCCATTCATAGAGAGAGAGAGAGAGAGAGAGAGGGAGCGGGAGCGGGAGGCAGAGTGCGTGTACTGAGTGAGTGAGAGCGGTGAAGAGTGAGTGTGAGTCTGTGTGCATGCACAAGAGATAAGAGTGTTTGTGGCAGTCAAATTGGGCAGAGAGAGTTACGGGGGAGGGGATGAGCGTTCGTGAGAAAAGCGAGCTAGTAAAAACTAAAATAATAAAGAACCATGTACTGTATGCATACACACACACACACAAACACACACACACACACACACACACACATACACACACACACGCACACACACTTATACAGCTCTGGAAAAAATAAGAGACTGCTGTAAAAATGTTTAGTTTCTCAGGTTTTATTTTTTATAGGTGTAAGTATTGAACTGAAAAGCTTTGCCTTAGTTTTTAAGAACTGCTGACAATATTTCTTCTAATTACCAAATAAAAGTATTGTTCTTTAAAGAATAATTTTAAAGGAAATGACAAAACATCAAAATAGGACAAAATGATGCGGCGTTTACAGAATAATGAAAAGAAAACTAATCTCTTGTTCACTCTTAAACAAAATGGAAATAATTACCTTTGACGAACTTATAGTAGTGTTTTATCATCCATCCAACAGGTCACATCTATCAACTATATATATATATATATATATATATACATATATATATATATATATATATATATACACACACACAATGATGTTCATATACACTATTCGATCCCTTGCAGTTTGACGATGTGAGGAAAGTGCTTGAGGAACTAGGATAATTCAAGTAAGACATGAGTGGCTGCTCTAGATCAGAACAAACCACATGTGGTCAAGGTGGACTGCACATATCGGTAAGAGCTTTCTTGAAATCAAATGTCTGTGTCCTTCCATCTTCAGGACAAACTCTGTCAAGAGCTAAAATGCTGTTGCCGTTGTATGTTCAACTCTGAGTCCAGTCCAGCCTGGCTCTCATTTGAATCTGCCTGACATGTGGTAGTCCTCAGGACATGAAGTGTAACAAAAAGAAGGAATGCAGTGCAGAGGTTTGGATTGAGAGACTGGGTGTTTCATGAAGTATTCCAGGTCTATATTCACTAGGGGTGGGAAATAAAATCTGTTTTTAGATACATCGCAATGCAGAAATGAAAGATTCTGAATCGATTTAAAAATGTTAAAAATCGATTTTGTTAATGTTAATTACCAATGCAATGTTGAGGAACGAAAAAAAGTGGAACTCTAATGTACGGAAGTGCAGTGCCCAGTGAGTCTCTGTGGTGCACATAACAAAGACACGAGATGGAGGAGCGAGCAGAGATGGGGACTCGAGTCAGAGACTCGGACTTGAGTCACACTTAAGTCACACTAACAAAGACTTGTGACTTGACATTAGACTTGCCCTTAAAGACTTGAGACTTGACTCGGACTTGGGTCATAACTTGATTCGGACTTGTGTCGTAAGTCATAACTTGTAAACAATGTTAATTTCATGGAATTATTTGTTTATCTCGCACTCTTTCCAACGACCCCTTGTTTGCCATAATCCGGAGTTATTAGCCAAAAACCATTCACCTCGACCCGGTGTCCCATTACTTTTGTCCGAGGTGAATGATTCTCGGCTAATGACTCCGGATCTCCGGGGGCTATTATGTTAAACGAGGGGTCGTTGGAAAGGTGTCACCGAGCCCTATCTAATTGTGAAGTTTCACATTTAGAGTGCGAGGTATATTTTTCATCTTTAACATTTAGATTTAAGATCATTTAAGGCAAATCCTTCATGTTGGTGAGGGAATATCACAGCACACAATCCAGCCCCCCTGCTAAGTAACAGTCAATTGTAATCAAGAGTCGTGGCCAATTAGCATATCTTCTAAACATTTAGAGCTCAACATTTAGAGCTCAAAAATCCCACATTTAGAGTCGCCGTTTGTAGAAGTGCAACATTTAGATTTTTAACATATTGCGCTAAATGATGAAAAATCAAGCTGTTTGTTAAGCTGTTTTTACAAACGGCACCCCATAGACTTGGACTTGCGACTAAAGATGAGACTTGACTTGGACTCAAGCACAAAGACTTAAGACTTGACTTAGACTTGGTAAAAATGAACATCTCTGAAAACCAGCACCCTCAACATTAAAATTAAGCATTTGGAAGCACTTTGGCTTTTATGAAGTTGAAGGGAAAAAGGACCTGGACAAGAGTCACACTATATGCAAGTTGTGTAAAACAATTGAAATATTTTGGAAACACGACAAACATGAGAAACCACATTGAACATTTTCACCCGGTGGCACAAGAAAAACAGCCGATGGTAGCTGCCACCGCTAACCAGAGGACCACTGAGCAAGCGATGTTGTTCACAAGCATTATTTATGTGTCAAAGCTGTGATTTCAGTACAGCTGATTGTTTTGATAATAAAAGAAATTGGAAATAAATTCATTTTGGTTCATTACAAATGCTTTGCTTTGATAGTACCAAGGTGAGGCGGGAGAAAAATGTATCAAGATGCATCAATGATTGTTTTATAATCGCATCGCAGCCCTCTGAATGGTAACTGAATCGAATTGTGAGGTGCCTAAAGATTCCCACCCCTAATACTCACCAATCGGTCCATCAGCTGGCCATCCACATGATGCCGCCCAACAGGGATGGTGAATGCTGGTTTCCTGATGGGCATCGCTGGGGATCTCCAGCCTTCAGCTGTGGTGTTCGTGGTGTTTTTGGGTGCAGATTTTCACAGTGGACCAGAGAATAAACTAGATCATCAACATCAGTGTCGTGGGCCTTACGGTTTTCGTTAAGACTGGGTGCTTGGGGCTCCTAAGTGGCAGAGCTGTACAATGACGCTTTTCCACCGGCAAAAGGAACCGTTTCGTACCGTGAACAAATGTTTTTCCATTACAAATAAAGTGGCCCAAGCCATACCCATGTTGTTATGGTGCTGCTCATGGGCAGGGCCGCAGCTTACTGGGTCACTGCTTTCTGTGCTCAACCCAGTCCTAGCCAGTGTGGTTGTCTGTTAGTTGTAATAGATTTGGTAGTTAGTGTTAACAGGTGTACGGAGAAAGCACATGCTAGCCATCAACCTTCCAGGAATGGTGTGGCTGGGGGAGTTCTTGTATAGGGTGGAACAGGACATCATTTAAACCTAAGAACACAAACACAGATCCATGTGGTACATTTTCGTCATACAACAAAACAAACTCAGTTTACGTTGATGCCAGACATCAGACGTCTTGCTGAGCTTTGTTTGGTGTTCCTATGTCACACATCATTTTTAAAAATAGGGTTTCAAAAATGGCATCACACTCAAATGTTCACGAAGAACGAAAACTTTTATTATTGTTGATCTTAGAAACCGGCATAAAAAAACAAGATCTTTGAACCTGGCAGAACTTTCAGAACTTTCAGCTTCAAATCTGTGGTAATTTTTAGGTCTGAGATTCAAGATACAGCGAGCTTTGAATTGGAGCCGTAGCTGCTCTTTACCATTTGTCTGGGTGGTGATTTTCAAGACTGTTATCCTTAGGGCATTAAAGTATTCTGTTGTTTTTGTGACCAAAGTGTGTGTGTGTGTGTGTGTGTGTGTGTGTGTGTGTGTGTTATGCATATTTGTGAGCATATTCTAATTGCGAATAAAAGGTCATTACTGCTAACAGATTATGGTATTCTTGCAGCCATCTTACGCTAAACTGCTTATGAGCATAATCTTATATGTGTGGGGTAAGAATTGTTGCTTTTTGTGATGTTTGCATGGCAGGGAGCACCGCTAATCCCACTCCTAGACTTAGGATTAAATCCAGCAAGAGCTGGGAGGGGGGTTGAGAGGATGAACAGGAGGTTTCATAACCTCCAACATCATCTGTACCCCTCCCTACCAACGCACTCATGCACATACAGTCACTCCATCTCAGTTCGGGGAGGATTACGCTTCCCCACAAAAACAATCACACACATACACCCCCCTCCAAACTGTGGACAGGAGGTTTCATAACCCCCAACACTGTCCCCGCCCCTCCCCTTGGACACTCTCACACTCACAGTCATACAGTAAAAGCATCATCTCTGATTTAAGACGCTTAATAGAGTATTGGCAAGGGGAGTAAGAGGATAGGACACAACCCTGGGGTCCTGGGGGACACTACCTGCTCCCACAATCTCAATCATCTGGGAAAGACTCCAGGGCAGACAGCAGAGGTCAGGGGGCGAAGCATAAAGGGCTAAGGTCCAGTACAGCTGGCTAACCCTTAGAACTCAGAGCGTATTAGTTAAAATCTAATTTCAACTACACACTGGGAGTTTGCTGATCTTTTCTAAGCGCGCTGCAGCTCAGCTGCTCTCCTAAGCCCCTCCCTCTGGGGGTATTCCCCACCCACTTGTGGGCGGAGACCATTCTGAAAGTTCTCCCAGTTCAAAGATCTTGTAAAACCTAAAATAAAAGAAATTTGTTCATTTCTGTTCTTTATGTTCATTTTCATGTGATGCCGTTTTAAAAGCCCAGTAGTGGTTTTTATTATTACATGTTTTTAAAATTATAATAACTTTGGTTCTACGTGACACAGGGACACCAAACAAAGCTCAGTATTACGTCTGACACCTCGAGCACCAACACAAACTGGGGGAACTTCCAGATGAGGAGTTTGTTGCTTTATGATGACAATTTACCAATTGTTGAGCTTCCGACATGGATCCGCTCATGTTCTATGGGTTAAGATTGACCTTAATAATTGTAATAAGCACCAAAATTGCAGTTCTTTATTTTTTTATTACTCACCTTGGGGCTCCAGAGTCTTGGCTCTGCTATCAGGTGAGTCCATTAATTAGTGTGATTGTGGAAACAATCACCACTATTGTTTTTCTTGAGTTTTACTTTTATTATTATTTTCACAATATCAGGACATTTGCAAGAGCTGATCAGAGCCAGCAATGCTGTACACGCCAGTCTTACTACAGGTGACTCCCACTGAACCTCACCAATGGCCTGATGTCAATGTTTAAAATGCCATATTTATTTATCTATTTATCTATTTGGTTAGTAGAACTCGACAGTTAAAGAAATTAACAAATTAAAGAAATATTACACTAAATTTATCACTCCATTGGCAGATTTTTTTTTGCTTAATCTCAATTTCAATGATTTGTTCTCATTTTGATAAATGGATTTTTTTTTGTAATGAAGGAGGAAGGCAATTAATCCCATCTCATCACATCTCTGCAATTACACGATTGCTGAGAAAAGATGACCGATTATTATTTGGCCCTCATTCCCCTCCCCAAATCCCCCCGTCTTGCCTATTATTAGAAAAGATTATTATTCTATTATTCTATTATTAGTGAAAGGCTTGTCTCCAAATGCTGTGAGTGTTTGATTGCAGTCTGTGTGCAAGCCCACGCAAGTCAGCAAGTTTAACAGCGAGGCAGCCACAAAGCAGCCTGAGTAATGCTTGAGTTGGGGGCTACTGCTAATGCTAACGCCTACATTATGCTTATATTATAGGGGCTAAGCACGTATTGCCTAACAAGGCACAATCGAACACCAAAGGCATTTTTTAAGTTATGTTGGATAACATTTGTTATGAATTCAGTCCTACTTGTCCAGAGTGTTTTTCTGCCTTTCACCCTGGGATGGGCTCCAGCACTCCCACAATCCTGGGTAATAATAAGCGGCTTGGATAATGGATGGATGGATGGAGGGATGGATGGATTGATGGAATTCAACGTGGAATAATACACCAATCATGTTGAGTTAAATTATCAAATAAAGTTGTTTTTTATAATGAGAGCAGAAATAGAAAAGGAAAAACTTGGCAGACAGGAACATGTATCCAAAGCAGATAAGACCATCCATTATTTTGGTACAAAAAAGAAAACTTTCTGAGCAAACTTTTTTGAGTATTCAGACCAATATGAGATGACTTGTTGCCCACCAGTGTGAACATACAGTAAAGCTTCACATCGTGTCTTAACTGCAAGCGATGTTAGCAAGCAACAATGACAAAACTGAATCGCTATTATGGTAAATGAAGCTGTCTACACTGGAGGGTATTTGGTTTCTGCTCTTAAGCCAGCCAACTTTTGCCAAAAACTGTTAAACTGTCCAAAAGAAACAAATCCATGAGTTCTGGATGTTACAGGAAGAATTATGAATACGTTTTCTTGATGGCTGTTGTTTCACGCTCTCAGGTGTTGCATTATAAGTAAAAAAAAATAAAAATAAGACACTCCAAATTTGTACTTTAAACCTGGACTAATAGGATGACAGGTTTGCTTATATTCTTGTTTTGTGAACAAGCTGTTGGGACATCTTCTGAAGGTACTTCCTCTATAAACAACTAGATTGCGAACAGAATGGTCGGCCAGTTGTCTGGAAATCCAGGCCTCCCGTAAACGCGCAGCCCTTTCAATGAAGGCATCTCAGGCTGTTTATCATTTCCAGTAATCCCTGAATCCCCATACACGCTACTGTAACTTCTCCCCCAGCGCTGGCAACAATTTCCCCTTTGTTTCCTCCCTGGCTCGTAAGACAATCGGGTCTGTAAGGCCGTCTACACTCTCCCGAATGAACAATGGGGGAGCTATGGTGTGTCTTTTGTGTCTGGCTCTGCTCTCGCATTGTAGCGCTGCTTTATTTGTCTTAGTACACTCACTCTCAGCTTGCACGGGCTGGATGCCCATCAATTCATTAACTTAATCTGGTATTCACTGGGGGGGGAGAGGGTCAGACGGTGGGTTTGGACTGCATGGTGTGGCATGTTTCTCCCTTCGGAAACTGGCGTATTTTGCTTTTTGCTGTCTTCTGGAGAGCAAGTGGCCAGAGAAAGAACAGTGGAGAGCGGCGGAGAGAAAGCAAACAAAGAGACAGGGAGAGAGAGCGGGGAAAATGATAGGAGAGGGTTGATTAAAAAAGAGAATGAGAGATAAAGGAGAGAGAGTGACAAAGAGAGAGCATTACATTCAGCCTTGTAAGCCTGTATGTGGGTGCGTGTGTTGGGTTGTCAGTGGTTCTCTTAAGGACAGGGTGAATAATTCAGCTGGGGCGGACGCTTGTTCCATTACCTCAGCTTGCTGTTTCGCTCCTGCAGACCCACAGGTTACTGTTGTTCACTTCGCCGCTCCTACAGGCCCACAGGTTACTGTTTCAGTTCCATCTCACCGAGGATTAGCAGGAAGGCCCTTTCCCGGAAGATGTTCTCAGGTCTTGTAACCTAACCCTTTGCGACTTTTCGCACTCAAACTTCCACACCACTGGTGGGTCCCTCCATTAGGTTCCTCGCCCTGGCCTTGTTTTATGAAAATGAGCCGTGAAAACGACGACACCATTCAAATATGTAGGTGTAAATTATTGAGGGCAAATTTGTCGCAGGATGAATAAGAAATGGCCAGTTAATGGCAGAGCTCCATTCAGGGCCCGAGAGTTGCTGAGAAATGCCTCTCGCCATTTGAACTTTGAGTTATGTAGGGCAAAGAGCTCTGGCAGCAGTTCTGGTAGGAAATACTCACCTGAGTCTATATCTGCAGATCATGTCTCATCGCTGTTCTAAATGAGTCGACTTCCAAAGAAAACACCGCAAAATAACAATAGAGCCAGTGGTAGTAGACCCCTAATAGTGATAGTTTTGTTTTTAAACCTAAACCAAATCAACAAATATAATTTTCCACATTTTGGAAAATACAAGGTTTTTAAAACCATTAGATCTCAAAGGTTGAGAAGGGGTGTAATGCAATCAATTAACACATTTCTGCAATCCAACTGGTCACCAACCAGACTGTAAACTCAGTACTAGTCAGTACAGGTCTTTAAGCTGATCTAAGAGAACTGACAGTTGGTGTTTTTCTCCAATCATGTTGAGCTGTTGAATGATGTTAGTGGCAGTTAGGGTTAGTGTCAGATGTGGTGGAATTGTACGTGTCTCAGAGGAAGCACATGTTGGCCTTCACCCTCCCAGTGTCTAAAGCCTCAAGTCAACAGCTGAGGGTCATTCCCATTGGACAGTCAACTCTGAGCTTAAATTATCTGGTTAACTTCCTGTGAAATATCCCCAAGGACTGAGAAACGGCAAGCAAAGGAATGCCCAATTAAAGAACACACCTAATGGAGAGCATCACTGACTACGTCCTCCACCTCAGATCATGCGGGGCCTTGTTCAGACAAAGCTTCAGACAGCCTCGGAAACATGAAAGCCTAGGGAGAGCCCGGATTCATCATCAACATTTATTAAGCTTTGCAAACTAAATCGGCGCTACACTTATTTTGAGAACTTGCCTCGGGCCTTGCAAGTATATTTTAATGTGTTCAAAAAAAAAAAAGAAAGAAAGAAAATATGCTACACTCAAAGCAAAAGTAATATCTTCATGGCCTCATTAAAAAAAAAGAAAGGGGGGAAAAAGATGTAAAAAACGTGGATTATGAAGAAATCCAATTATAATCAACTGATTGGCTGTCTGTAGTAATAATTTGATGAAGAGGAGGCAGTTCAATTTTGGAGTGATTGCCCTTATTAAAAAGCTTTGAGGAGAAGAATGCTTATTACTCTGTTTTGATACAGATGAGATGGAGTCTATAACTTTATTAATTTCCTATATTATTAATAATCACGTTATCCCTTTGGCTGCGCTGAGTCGGAGCTGTTGGGACAATATTTCCTTGATGAGTCGATCCCACACTGGGAGTCCCGAAAGCGGGGTCGTTTTAAAAGTACAACCTGGGATCGTACAGCAAGAGTGGGGTCCCTGACGAAGAGCCGATCTGCTATCCCCCATTAATTATTTCTTTAGTGCCTCCCTCAAACGACCATGCTTGTTCAGAATCACAGATTGAGCTGTAGATGACCGAAACAATGTTTATTCAGTGCT
>JBBIGA010000040.1:1696732-1708140 GCA_037576975.1 Alestes dentex
AATAAATTGCAGTGGTCTGTTATTTTTTTCCGGAGCTCTAAAGTGTATTTGCTAATAAACAAATGTTTATATTATCAAGGCCAAGCTTCTGACCAATCAGGGACAGCCTTCCGACAGGCGTGGTCCTTTTGGGTCACATTAGCTGTGTATCCATTAGACCCAAGTTTGTATTGATACCGATACTTATCAGTACTCTTACTGATACTACTCTTTCTTTTTTGTGCAAAATAACAAAGACATCACATGAAAAGATGTTTCCTGTATATAGTACTGTGCAAAAGTCTTAGGTGTGTGAGAAAATAATACTTAAAATCTGTTTACTACTGGGCAGTAGTGTTCAGTGTTAAAACACTTACATTACAATAAATACTAATAACATTAATACAGTAAATAGTGGGTTTATGTACAGTAAAGTGTCTCTTAACCATTTCCAAACCTCTTTCCTCATGGAAGCCCAGTTTTACTTGTAGCTCCATCGAATACCTGGAGGATCAGAGCAGAAATCTGGAACCAAACCTGTGATGTTCTTTGCACACGTGCTTGAGACTTTTGCACAGTACTTTATATATATAATGAGGGAGGAGCAATTACTACAAATGTTCTGATCAACAAATGTGTGTTGTTGATGAGCAGAGTGCCGCTCCGTCCCTCCACTGATCCAATCCAGCATCCACCATATCCACCAGTCAGGAACCAGTAACAGCTTTGTATCGGTTATCCAAATCCATCCTTAGCATCCACTAGCTTTCTGTGCAAAAATGCAATCTATAAAATGACCATGTGTAGAGATGAAAATGTGTATAACTGGCTTGCCTTACTTCCCCCTAATCTACTGAGAATTATTTCATATTTATTTTATTTTCATTTTCATCTGGAAAAATACTCCAGATGTTTCCAAGTCTCTAAGTGCTGTGAAAAAAACTCTCAGTCCAACTACACCTCCCTGCCATGCCGTTTGTTTGTTTGTTGTACGAATCATGTGAGGAACATTGGTCACAACACCAAATTTCTGAGTAAATGAATAGTTTTTTCACCCCAGAAATTTCCAGCATCCATCAAGGCACAGTGTAAAATTGAACAAAACACAGTTTGGAAAGCATGGCTGTATAAAACCGCCTGTATCAACTTTTAAAACCTTATTCTAAATGTCTTTAAGAATGATGATGTTATGTTTTGCCATATCGCTCAACCCCAAATCAGGTGGTGATGAGTGAAGGATATTGGCTTGTGTAAAACTGTATAGACTACTGGCTGGTGGAAAACTCAGATGGGACGGATGGACTGTCTTTATTTTGGATGTAATATATTAATATGTTAAGTCCCCTTCTGCAGCCGGTGTTTTGACAGTCCACTTCAGCACCCTGGACAGCGCCAGACGAGGCGCACTTGCGTGAGGCTGCCGCAGAGTATTCAGCCCAGTGCCACACCGTCTAAACCTGGGGTAACAGCGAAAGCCATCGTAAAACGAGTTAACCATAGCATTTGTTAGGTTGAACATGCTTCAAAGGACAACACCTTCTAAGGCATAAGTGAGAGCGGTTCTTGTCCTAGAGAAACTCTAGCCATTCACGTCAGATCAAATTAGTCTGTCTTGTCTCTATTTTCGAGGACTATTTATCTGCCTACACTCTGCCTACTGTACATTTATCCATCGGTTCTGTGCCCTTCTCTCTGTCCTTTCCTCGCAGATGAAGTCTCAGTCTGTTTCTTACTTTCTGCAAACTAAAATATGACAGACTCTAGAGATGCACTCAAAGATGAGGGAACAAGGCCACACACACACAACAGAAGACATAAAAGAATGCCGTCATTCAGTGAGCCAAAGGCGGAGGAGTTTTTCAAGCTTTTCAAAAAACTCAGCAGCACCCCCCCCCAACACTGTTAATACATGCGCTCTAACCAAGTCTGGCACTAACTAAAATGGTTTTGAGACAGATTAGGACTTCACCTGTGTTCTGCCCACCCATTTCATTCAGGGAAAAGCACAGAGCTTGTTATGCATGTAACATCTCAAACCATTTTTTCAAACTGCTACACATACAGACTTCAATTTGGCAAGCACAAAGGGAAGGAGAAAGCGGGGAAAAAAACCTTGCACTGATGGAATCTAACAAAGAGGCTTATGTAATGGGATTAGATAACTGAGGCAGCTTTCTTGCGTCTTTCTTGTCAAGTACCGTTTTGACGTGCCACCTACATGGTCATCACAACAAACATCATCTTGCCTGCCTGTGTATGAAGGGCATGTTGCAGAGAAGCTGCCAGCATAATGATTGGAGGACCACCCTGGTCTAGCATGCTAACATGGCTAACACTGAAAAAACACTGAAAGCCAGCAGCCACTTTGTGTGACTTATAGTACTTGCAGTCGGACCCTTCGCACCTGTTGAATGTTGCTATATGATGCACAGTGGTCCATGAAGAAACGTTGTCACACTATGTATGTGTCTGTAAAGTAACCTTGAACCTTCATTTTTGGTAAGTAACTCAACAATGTATATTCCTGACCCACCCAACTCTTTGTGCCCCGCAGGCCACTGACCAAAGCTCAGAGTCCCTCAAAATACTGATGACCCCCTAAACCACAGAGCCAACTGCCACTCTAAAACAGCACAAGGCCATGGAGGACTCCATGGAGGTGCGGACCGACGGTAACTCCCTCCTAAAGGCCGTCTACCTTTGCCGCTTGAGACTGACACGCCTCCTCCTGGAGGGAGGGGCTTATATCAATGAGAGTAATGAACGCGGAGAAACTCCTCTCATGATCGCCTGCAAGACTCATCACACTGATGCTCAGAGCGTGCCGAAACCCAAGATGGTCAGGTATGCCTTGCTAAAATCGCACTTGCACAACTCCGCATTCCTGCTTGCAGAACCTACCAAACTAGAGAATGGAGTTTTCAGAGTTTACTTTCAGAGCCAAGACTAAAGTCACAGTCACACTAGACTGTGGCAAAAAACAAGACAACATGGATAAGGGACTACTATCTGGTAGCTGTTAGCTTCCCAAGTTCATCTGTGGAAGCATGGGTCAATAGAAAACCAAACACCATATGGACGAACAGTTGCAAAAATTAGGTAGCTAAGGTACCTATAGCGAAATTATATGTACGTTCCATAATGACACTGATTCTGATAAGAACAGCCCATGATCAACTAAATTTAGCTTTATCCCAGGGAAGAAAATAGTCTGCCGAGAGTACAATGTGACTATGTTTCACATTTAGTCTTATATTTGTGTCCTACATCACTGATCGAAGGCCTGCCTCTACAGCAGGGCTCCCCAGTTTCAATCCTGTTCAGGGGTTCCCAACCTTTTAACAGCACTGACTGATCCGCAGCCCACACTGGACCTGTAAGACATCTTGGGGGTTGAGCATGCCACGACGCAGTTGGTTTTGCCGTTGTTGAGGACAGTTTTGTCTCAAAATGATGAAGGAACTAGGTGACTTCATAGTCTCAAATGCTTGCATCGCACACACATTGATTTGGGCACATTACCTAGTTACAGTGATGCTTTTTATCTTGCTATTACTTTTGTCTTTTCTTCTTTTTAGTTTTTTTTAGTATGTCATTGTTGAGTAAACATCCACAGTGGCCATACAGAGATAGGATTAGCGTGATATTTTTAAAATGAAATAAATGATCATTTTAGCAATAAGTCTCATGTATTAAATGTATGAAAACACCATTATAATAATTTTAATTACATTAATGGTAATACTGGATTTCTGCAGTAGGACAGCTCACTGCCGCCTCAAATATGTCATGGCCTGTGTCTTTAGTAACTAGCCAGTGAATTAAAACAAGCATTATAGTGTAGAGCAGCCGCCCCCAACCTTTTTTGCGCCACGGACCAGTTTAATGTAAAACAGTATTTTCACGGCCCGGTACAGATACAACTAAAAACAAAGTGCATTTGTTTTTTACTCCTTTGGTAGCTCGTGGGCTAAATTTCTGATGTACCACATCACGTGACCCAGACGAGCATTTTTTTTCAAAATAAAAGATCTTTCAGACTCTGATAATCAATAGAATATCTTTAATCTGTCTTTCTGTGCGGCCCGGTACCAACTGACTCACAGATCGATACTGGTCCGCGGCCCAGTGGTTGGTGTAGAGTACTCTAGCTATCAACACTGAGAACCCTGAACAATTGGTTAATTTGGAATGGAACTGAACTTGTGCAAACAGTAGGGTTTGGTGTATCCCTTGATCAATTGCTATATTATTTCTACAGGTATCTCCTGGAGAGTGGCGCTGATCCAAATATCCAGGACAAGTCTGGTAAGACTGCCCTGATGCATGCCTGTGTGGAACGGGCTGGAGAGGAGGTTCTGTCCCAGCTGCTGTCTAGTGGAGCCGACCCGAGTTTGGAGGATCATTCTGGTTCCTCTGCGCTGGTGTATGCAGTTAATGCTGGAGACAAAGAAGCCCTACGAGTGTTACTGGACGCCTGTAAGGCTAGAGGCAAGGAAGTCATCATCATTACCACAGATAAGCTCCCTTCTGGGAGACAAATGACAAAGCAGTACCTGAATGTCCCTCCTCCACCAGATTTAGAGGATCGCTTGTATTGCTCCCCTACTGCCTGCATGTCACCCTCTGAAATTCAACTCTGTGGTCCTCGCGTCTCACCCCTTGCTAGCCAGTCAGAGAACGTCCTTTTAAACCTGAGAGAGAACCAAGGAATGGGTTCTACCTCAACAACCCCGACCTCTGGTTCAAAGCCGGGATCCCCCACTCATGCCCCAAGTCCACTGCGATCCACTGGTGTGGCCAAGCTTCTGCACCTTCAGAGGCTCCATTCAGAACCTTGGCTGAAGATCCCTCCATCCCTGTTGCTCCAGCAAAGCAAGGCCTCTTCCCTTACCGAGGAGCTCTTGGACATCACTCCAGAAGAGGAGCTCTCTTTTGGGTTCAACAGCCATCGTCCCTTGGCTCAAAGAGCTCCTCCTGTAGCTCGCCATCAAAGCATTGATGTCAAAGATGCCACCAGTCTACTACAAGCCTTGGAAGAAGCAACCGAGTCAGAGAGGGAACAAGTGAAGGAAGCGAAATGGTTGAGCAGGAAAATGTCCTACGATGGTGTTTCCATGCCACACTCCTCCTCACACCAGAACCTCCTTCGAGAGGCTTCAGTCACTGAACCCATTCCTGTCGACAAAGACCCAGACTCCCTGCCCAATCTGGCTGTGTCTAGCTTGCGAAATGTAGTTCGTCGCCGCAACATTGGCATGGACCACTACAGCTCAGACTCTCAGCTTCCTCAGTTTGGGAGCCAGCACTCAGATGAGCTCAGCAAGGCTGGAGCCACAGGGGGAGGTGGAACTGGGGGAACAGAAAAGCGTAAGCTGGTCTCCAGCCGATCCTCCACTCTGTCAAGCTCAAGAGAGTCTCTAGAGAGCATTGTCCAGCGGAGAAGCCCAGCCATGATGGAACGAAGGGGCTCTGGGGCTCTTCTACTGGATCACATCTCTCAGACGCGGCCAGGCTACCTACCACCACTCAACCCTCACGCACCCATCCCAGATATTAAAGTTAACACTAATACCACTGGTTCTGCAAGCGGAACAAAGCCTGTGGCTGCCACTGGAGTCGTGGCTGGGAACATTCCTGTTGCTCCTGGTTCAAGACATTTTGTCCCTTGTGCCCCAAGCCTTCCCCGAGATCTGAAGTCCAAGAAGACGTTGTTAAGGAGACACTCCATGCAAACGGAGCAAATCAAGCGCTTGGTCAACTTTGAAGAGATCTTTGGACAATAAACTCTTATGAGGTACACACAATCATGAAGTAAAAAAATTGTGTTTAATCTGATTATTCAGACCTTAGTTCACTTTAAAGACTGTGAACTGGAAACGCATCAGCTAGTTAAAACAAAAAGAAGTACAGATGGAATAACAAGGTTGAGGTCTGGTAATACAGGTATATCGATAACCCAGACATATAATTCTATTTTGAAACGTTTTATTGCACATTCTAGCTCGTTGTGTCTTCTTGATGTGTCGCCATTCTTGAGTGCCCTTAACTGTGTACCTGTGCCAAATGCTAAATCCTATGACCATGGCTTCATGATTAACCAAGATGTTGTGATGTATATTAATCCATTGGTAATACAGAAATGTGCAACTGTTTTCAATGTGGAAGTGTTTGGTTAACTGTGCTAACCACACTTTATGAATCATTATAATGTTTATAGCTGTGCAAAGCATAGACATAATCAAATCTGTCAAATCTACAACCACTGAAAAACACTGGCTTTTCTCACTGTACTTTTAAAAAAGGTTCTGCAAAGAGGTCTTTGAGTGGTGCTCTAGAAGAAACAATAAGTTCACTAAAGGACCATTTCTGTAATTGAGACATGAGAGTGTGAAGAACCCTTTAAAGGTATAAAGAACCTTCAGATAATGTAAAGCTTGTCTTCCAATTTGAGGGATCTTACAAGATTGGTTTATATTATTTGGAGGTTCTTTAAACTTTACTTAGGTTCTTCACTCTCACTCCTCCTTTACAAAGATGGTTCTATAAAGAACCATCCACTGAAAGGTTATTTAGGAAACTGAGAATGGCTCTTCAATGGTAATCCTGTAAAGGACCCCTCATGGCACCTCATTTTTAACAGTGTAGACACTGTTGTAAACCCAGTTACCCAAACGGCTAGGTGGGCCATTTTAACTCTGGCACCTCAATAATACAGAAATCAGCTCATCCAAAAGTCCTGTTCCAGTTTCATTTGTAGTCATTCTCTTTCAGGTGTACCCAGGTAGTGTTTTAAACTTTGAAACCTGAGACTCTAACAGATCATAGTAGATCCTGGATTTGCTGAAGGTTTGCCTGTAGGGTAACAGATACTCCACATTCAGCACATCACTCTGACTTGTCCACACAGTCAGACTGTACCTGAGACAAAGAGAAACACAGAAAGAAAATGGAAATGTTTAGCGCAACAAAGTGTCCATGTGAAAGGGGATCCAACCCAGTCCTGGAAGGCAGAGTCTGGTTATTCCTCTACTCAAATCACTAAACCTGACAATTAAAATTAATTAATCAGGGGTCTTTGAGCAGGGAACTCACCAAACTGTGCTGCATACTGGCCCTCCAGGATCGGACTTTGCCATAACCCAGAGGTTCCGCACAGAAGCAGAAGAAACACTGATACACACCACTGTAAGGTTAATGGGCAATGGATTTGGGAACACTAGGAAATACATTATTACGTTACATAATTTTATAAAAACTTACATGTTCAGTTTTTTATTTTCATATTTTTTAGTTCTATGATTCTAGAAATGATAAACCTAGAAGTCTCCTAAGGATGTATTTTTGCACCAACTAGGCATTAACCAGTTAAAGAGGCACTCTGTCCACAAACGAAAATGTAACCCATGCTACATCTGTTGTATACAACCCGCCCTTCTGATGATGTATCTTGAAGGTGGATGTACATTTTGAAAGACCACAAGTGCTTTGGGGTAGACACTTTTTTCACTAGCTGGCAGAACTTTACCTTTGACAAAGTAATACGTTTGTTGACCAGTGAAGGTTGACGCTATGTCACTAACCTCAACCATAGACGCATCAGCCAATAGATCAGTGGCTAACGAAATTTTTTGGAAGCTGTAGGGATTTCCAATGTCAGCGTGATGTATTTGTGTAATACGTGCTGGGTAATGTCGTGAGAGAACACAGATGGAGGAAAATGATACAAAATCCATCAAACCAATGAGGCTGAGGGGTCCGATGTTGCACTTCTGCCTGGTAAAACAATGCATTTGTTCTTTGCTTTCTTGTCCAAGTACTTTTCCAATAGTATATTCTCAGCCCTTTGACATTTCTAGGATGTGGCAAATG
Organism: Alestes dentex; assembly: GCA_037576975.1. Classification (NCBI taxonomy): domain Eukaryota; kingdom Metazoa; phylum Chordata; class Actinopteri; order Characiformes; family Alestidae; genus Alestes; species Alestes dentex. The sequence continues at coordinate 1,704,584 of JBBIGA010000040.1, forward strand.
CGTCCAGTGACAATGAAAGTGACAGTGAAGTGTCAAATATTTCAGTGCATGAACCTTCTGGTTTCTTGAGGGTTGCTTTGACTTTCGCTTCTCCACAGTAATCCACTCAGAGGTGTGTCGCTGCACGACTGGCCTTGTGGTAAAGGACAGCATTAGGTTGCTCAGTCACTGCTGAAGCACAGCTCAAGAGGGGAAAGCAAGCTGCTGAAGTGCTCTAGGCTTGGAGAAGGGGGGATTAGGACAGGCCCGGTGTGGTTTCCCCCGGGGCACACCTTTCAGCTCGACTGAGTGCTTCTATTCCAGTCACAAACAAACGCATGAGGAGGAGCAGGCGCCGTATTGCACCGCCAGCACTCCAAAGGCATTCTGATGAACTGCTTTTGTTACACTACACGAAACCAATCAGCCAGGCAATCAACAGCTCACAGCTAACAGCCACTTAGGAGCCAAACCATAATAGTCTATGGTATGCTGAATACTAATGCACAAGTGCTGGCACTGTGGGGCAAACACAAGAGTCCCACCTGTCAGACTGCTGCAAGAGCCACTGAAACTGAGGGAAAGACTGGGGCAAGAGAGCCGCTCGTACTGGAAACGTCACTGGCTGCTTCAAGGGCCTACACAACGCCTCCATCTGCTGGACCATCTCCCAGCTGTAACCTACAAACAGAGTTTAAAAAAGGACAGATGCATGGTCAGAACTGACTGTGGCCATTGTCTGTAGGAATGATCATTTAGAGGCTCCTCTATTGTGAAAACATACACTAGATCAGATACCGTGACTAGGATACACCACTTTATGTAAAGTGAAGGGAAACAAGTATCCGGAAACGTACTTGTTTGTTATTGCACATATCCACTTTAAATGCACACCAATCATGGTGCTCCCACCACCATACTTCACTGTGGGTGTGGTGGGAATCATTACAGTTAAATATTTATTTAAAAATAAACCTTTATTAGTCCCACAAGTGGGAAACTTGCAATCAATTAGTGCAAGCAGATGACTTCTTGGTGTTCTCATGAAATATCCGTTGAAATGTTACAAAATATCACCTGGTTCACCAATCTTTGCACGGTTCTTCTTTCTGATAAATCTTTTTACGTGACAAAAGTTCATTTTTCTGATTTGTCTAAATGCTTGTGTACAAATATTAGACATGCATCTCTGTGCTTTATGTCATTGGACTGTGGGAGGAAACCAGAGCACCCCGCAGAAACCCACAGAGACTCGGGAAGAACATGCAAACTCCACAAAGAAAGGACCTTCGGCCCTCCTGGCCAGGAATCAAACCCAGGACCTTCTCAGCATTAGGTGACAGCCAACTTCTGTCCCATCGTGCCGCCCCTGAATGGAACCAGACGTCTTTAAGGCCCTCAGTGCCTTTGAAAGTTCCCTCACTGAAAGTTATTTCATGAAATAGTTATGAACGCCCTGTCTGGTGTCTGAGATGTTCTTTTTTTTTAAGTTTTGAGAAGACTTTCTGCCTAAAATGTGTTTTTTATACATTCACGATGGAGGGATTCATGCAGGGTGTTGTGAGGTAAAACAGCCCCCAAAAGAAAACTGATTTAGTTCAGATTTATCACTATTTTACCATCATTCACATCTCATTCAAACACTCAGAAGACACATGGAGCTTCACTGGTGGGTTTGGAGAGTACACAAAATAGATAAATTTGTGTTGTAGATGACACCTCTGGTTCCATTCACAGAAATGAGAGTCTGTGAACCATTTTACACCAAACCCACTTTGTTGCCATCTCAACCCTTGAATAATAGAGACATTTTGAAAATTTGGAGGAATTTTCCCCTTAACAGAATTATCATATCCAGTAGATTTTACCTGGGTTATCTGCATCTGGAGACCATCCTGTGGTCCAACCCAAGGAGAGCACGTCCCCCTCAGCTCTCGAAGTCACTGCCTGTAGAAAAGCCTGGGAATCCAAAGGGGTCGCTCGACCCCCAGGCCCTGGAAGGATGTCAGCATTGATCCACACGGGTCCCTTCAGCTGAGCCCGAGCCTCCTCCAGCAGAACCATGGAGGGCTCAACTGCCTCTAGGCTTGACAGCAAAGAGAGGGCTCCTATCCACAATGCAGCAATAATACTCTTTCCCTACTTCAGCTTGAGCAAGTTTTGAATCAGAATCAGAAAATTCCATTGATCCCAGAGGAAATCACTTATGCTACGACTGCACAGACACACAGAGACCCACAGACAAGAAGAATATAAACCATTTAGTATAAAACAATGTACAATATAGCATAAAGTCTAAAATAAAGCTCTCCAGAAATACTCTGAAAATGCTTAGTGATAAATACACGATACTATGTACACAAAACGCTGTGGTCAGTAAGGATGTAACAAAAGCATTTTTTCTCTTCCAGCACCGTTTTTGAAAGTTGGAGTATCCGGTGATACAGACTCCATATTTTTATCACTTTAAAAAGAGTTGGTTTTAATCGAAGCACTTTTTCTAAGATGAACATTATCATGCTCCACCACCCCACAGGAAACACGCAGCTCACGCTATAATGCTGTGTGGCAAATTAAGCAAAGATTTATTACAGGATTGGATTCGTTCTTTTTTTTTTCCTTTAATATCCAATTCAGAATTTTCTGCTGACAATAAATATCCAAAATGAGGTTCTTGTAAAATTAACATCCAGAGAATAGCTCTAATAAAATACATGTCTTAAATAATGTTCAATTAAATATCAAAATGTTTGAATGAAGTGAATATCAGAATAATAAAGTTCTAATAAAATTAATATCCAAAACCAATGTTTAGGATATTAATTTTATTAGAACTTTATTATTATAATTGTATTATTATAATTGTTACACGATTCTCTGTACTGGTTCTTATTTGGACAGCACATCTAATCTTAATCTCAGCAATATTAAATATTAACCACTAATATTTAATAACAACAGTTTATATTAATACCTCTTCTATTAATTCCTCTAATAATCCTGTGCACTAGAGTGGAACTGTGTAAACACTGATTTTTTTTTATTGTTCAGACAATATTCACTTCTTTTGCAACCGATACAGGTGGCATGAGGGAATAACGAAATCACTATATAGAACGAATAATAATATAATGATCAGCGATAACAATAATAATACAACGTCGAACCCAGTTATATTTACTGACCTTTTGAAGTCCAGTTTGATGCCTTTGTCCGAGTTCACGACCGCTCCCAGCCACTCTTGCAGTGTGACGTCACTGTCTGTTTCCGGAGGGTGGGCCATTATGGGTTCTCTGGGTTCACGACCCCTGAGAAGGACATCAGCTTCAATCATCTGGACCTGACCTTAAACACAAAGCATGAACAGAACTGAAATCTGGGGAAGCAGCATCTCAGCAAGACCAAAATAACCACATAAGCCCCTACAGTTTCGTTGTATGAGTAACATCCTGCTTCAGTACAATGATAATAAAGGCATGTCTATCTATATCTATACAAACAGGGGTTGACATAAGTGGTACGCAAGTGTGCATGCACGGGATAAACAGTAAAACGCGCAGCAGTTTTCAGTCTCATGG
>JBBIGA010000040.1:1711259-1727858 GCA_037576975.1 Alestes dentex
CTCTACAGAATGAATGGACAAAAATTCCCACAGAAACTCCAAAATCTTGTGGAAAGCCTTCCAAGAAGAGTGGAAGCAGTAATGGGGGGACCAACTCCATAAAGAAAAAGATTTGAATGCAGTGACATGAAAGTCCCTATTGGTGAAATGGTCACTAATGGTGTCCCAATACTTTTGTCAATATTGTGTAGCGCTGATAGTTCCTCCAGTTTTCTGATTCTGATTATGTTGGAAAACCAAACATCCATTTGCTCTTACCTCTGTGACCTCCTGCAGTCTCCTCTGTAGAGCCTCACTGGAGTCACCAACACTGCTGTCTATGAAAGAGGAGGAAGAGCACTAAGTATCTATTTAAATAACATTCATGCTGTACACATTCTGGCCATTGACCTCTGGACTGTGGACATAACTCTGCACCACCCACAGGATCAGCTTTCACAGGCTGTGGTCAAGTAACCAATCCCTCCATCCCCACCACTGTGCCGTAAGACTGACCGGCATTTGATGCCTTAAACAAGCACCACAGTGTTTAAAAGCTCTTAATGTGTGCATGTGTGAGATCCCCGAAGGCCTGAACGCACACCTATTGGTGCTACACACAGCTTGGCCAAACACACCAAAGTCAACAGAGCAAACCCACGGGTGAGATCAGAACAGGACGCGAACAGGACGTGAACATGCCCCTCTCTCTTTATTTCCTTAATTTCACCATGAAGCTCTGCAATGATGCGTCTGGGGAGGCCTCAGCAAAACTGAACTAATCTTGACTCACAGCTTAAACTTGAAGAGACTCGAGTAAAAGTAAAATAAATTACACAGAAAAGGTTTTACATAAACATACTTAATAAAAAGAGAACTTAAGGGGCCATCAGAATCAAGTATGTAAGAAAAGTCCCAATCCTTTTGTCCATATAGTGCATTTCATAGCCAACCGTATATGAGTAGAAGTGAAGAGAGTCGAAAAGAAGTAAAAGAAAGTACACAAAAATTAAGTTAAATGAAAAATTAAGTTATTTTAAAGTTGGACTTAAACTGAACAAAACCTGAATTTAGAGGGGGTCTTGAATTCAGTAACTAAGAAGTGTCCCAATACTTTTGTCCACATGCCTACCCAACTGTATATGAGTAGAAGTGGAGAGATTCGAGAAGTAAAAGGAAGTAGACAAAAAGTTTTGCGTAAACATTTAAGTTTTTTAGATTCTTTTACTTGAACTAAACAAAAGGGGAACTTAAGCGGCCATATGAATTCAGTAATTAAGAAGTGTTCCAATGCTTTTGTCCACATGGTGTATTTCATGCTTAGCCGTGTGAGTAAGAAGTGTCCCAATACTTCTGTCCACATAGTGTGAGTGTACTCACCCGAGTCTCGGAGCTCCTCTCTGGGGGACGGCGTGCAGGGGGTCCAGGGGAAGGGCCCTGTCCCGTCGCTGCTGCCCCTTTTCGAGAGCTTCGTGTTGGCCAGCAGCAGCTCCGGAGGGTCCCTTTTACTCCCCATCCGAGAGGAGGACCGGGCTACCATCCCGTCCCCTAAATCCCCCTCCTTCATGTCGTCCTCCTCTCTGCCTCCCTCCATATTGCTGCAGAAGCAGCAGAGCAGCCAAAGGCCTCTAAAGGTTTCGCTTATGAGGCTGGGAGGTGGAAAAACAGGCCTTATTTCAAGCTGAGATAATCACAAAATTACTGTTAAAGTCGAGAAAGACCACCACAGACTAGCCTGAAACTTCCTTGCCGAATGTTCCGTTCCACCTTAAAACCTGTACAGGTTCCCCAATACATCCGTGCACGCGCCTGAGCATAAACGCTGCAAGATTTAAGGTGGACCGGAAAATTAGACCGAGAAGCTAACATTGACCTTTTCTCGCAATTTTTCGCTCTTACTGAAGCCAGAACTGGTTAAAAAAAAAAGAAGAGGAATACAAATGAAAGAAAGAACAAAAACCTCACCTGTGGAGCGTGCACGGCTTAAAACAGAACTAAAACCTGCTAAAGAGGTTTGTTTACACGGATAAATGCAGGAGGTTCCCAGCTGGACACACCTGAACAGCACGAGCAGGAGGAAACAGGTGGAGTATCAGTCACACAGGAGTAAAAGTACCGTAATTAATAAGTAAAAATACTGTAACTACTAAGTAAAAGTGCTGTAAATAATAAGTAAAAGTATTGTAACTAATAAGTAAAATGATTGTATTTTAATAAGTAATGTGCTGTAATATAAAGTATTGTAATAAGTAAAAGTACTAAGTAAAAATATTGTAGTATTGTAATATGTAAAAAGTACTGTAACTAATAAGTATTGTAATAAGTACTGTAAGTAATAAGTAACAGCATTGTAATAAGTAGTTTAATGAGTATAGTAATAAGTAATAGTACTGTAACTAATGAGTAAAAGTATTATAATAAGTACTGTAAGTAGTAAGTAACAGTACTGTAATAAGTATTATAATGAGTAAAAGTACTGTAACTAAGTAAAAGCATTAAATAATAATTCACATAAAAAGTACTAAGTACACATGCAATATTTTGGGTACTCAAAATACAGAAACCGTCTATAGTTACATTTTTATAACATTTGCATTGTTTACTTCCCATGTTATACCGTTGAGTTACAGCTTTTATTGTGGTGCATTATTACTGTTTCTTTTAATGTCTGCTGCTACCAGGCACCTGAGGATCCTCCACAGCATGCATCTTGTGGAACTGCAGTGAACCTTCTTACCAAATCGCAGCATCTGTCCAAATAGGATCTGGTTGTTTTGAGGCAAAAAAATAAGAACAGGTTGAAATCACACCCAAAAGTGTTTGAAGTGAAACGTGAAGGACTCAAATGGAGCCGCCGAGCTCAGCCATCAAGGTTTTGCACAAAATGACAGACGTGACAGACTGCAAAACCTAACTGTTTATTGTAGTGACCCCTCTTCCATCAACAGGTCAGAAAAACTACAGTAGGCACTGAAAGATATATGCAAAATCTCAGATGTGCACTCTTTAAAGCAAACTATAGAACATTCGCTTCCTTATAACGAAGCTCAGGAGAGTCACAGTCACACCAACAGGTGCAGGACAAACAAAACACAGGGACAGTTTTCCATTTGTACTGAAACAAATAAATATCAGAAACGTCCTAATAATTCACATTATAAAAACAACACGACCGAAACCCAGTGATTCAGAAATGTGGAAGACAAAAGAGCCATGTCCTCTCAAGGCAGCGGCGGTGGATGGAGTCGTGTGATTGGTCAATCACTGTCATACTCCTCAATTAGAAGGTCCTCATCGTCCAGTAAGGCTTCAGTGGTGGTCGGCTGGGGCTGGCTGGCAGGGAGGTCTCCTCCTGGCTCCTGGCTGCTGTGGAGGACGGGTTCAGCTGTGGTATCCCCAGACGAGGAGCCGGTCCCAGGCGCGGTGGTTTGGGTGCCGTCTTCGTTTTCGCTGTCGAATTCCAGCCCGCCAGGGTCTTTGTCACCAAGTGCTTCAAGTTTTAATCTGGAAAAGATTCGGATTAAGATCAGAATCAGAAAACTTTATTGATCCCAGAGGAAATTGCTTATGCTATAACCGCACAAACACACAGAGACTTCTGAACCAACTCACCGGCTCTTACCAAGCCATTTATGGGTAAGGACGGCTGAAAACAGGTGGAGTGAACCACTCTCGCCCAAAAACAGGTGGGAAAAGCATGCATAGCCACGTTCTCAGGCTGGTTATTTTTAATTAATCCACAACAAACAGTGTCACATGTCTTTTTACAACTGACCTGAGCTTTACTGTCTTAACGTCTGTTTATGAGTCTGCTGTGTCTTTGTGTGTCTCTGTATTTGTGCAGCTAACATCAAAACCCCTGGTTCCCGTCACCTCTATCGCAATCTCAGTACGTTTGTCTAGAATGAACCATTTCTGAATAGCACTGTTTACAACAACTGTATTTAAAAAGAGAAAATAATAATAAATAATCAATGGAATTTCCATTTTAGTAAATTATGTACAGTCTAAACAAAATATAAACTCTGGGTGTTATATTTTGTATGTAACAGTGAGCTAAATCACAGCTTAAACACAAATCAGGTACAGCTAACCCTTTTTGCTAGCTACGCATAATAAGTGGTTAATTGTTCCTAACTGTTAAATGTCCATAACATGTGTGAATGGATGCTTAAACTACACATTGAAACAGGAGTGGGTGTAACAGGTATGGTTCAGTGTAACTCAGACCGTGGCCTCACATACCTGCCAGGAAATCTCTGGAGTGAGAGATGTCCAACATCCTGGATGAAAGCTATCTGAGCTGAAAGGAAGTGAAAGAAGACGTGAGTTCACGTGGAGGGAATACGTGCTGAATTTGAATGTGCTTTGCATTTTCTTAAAACAAACAAGACTCGCTCTCTCAGACAAAGAGCTTTGTCTTTTGACTGTGAGCTTTCAGAAGAACTTTTATCAAAGGAACAGTGTGTTATTTAACATGAGTTAAGGCAGAGGTCCCCAACCACCGGGCCGCCGACCGGTATCGGCCCGTGAGTCATTTGGTACCTGGCTGCACAGAAAGTATTTTTATTTGATTATCATATTCAATAAATATTTTTTTGATTATCAGAGTCTGAAGGATCTTTTATTTTGAAAGAATGCTCGTCACAGGGTCACATGATACGGAACATCAAAAATTTAGCCCACAAGCTAGCAAACATGAGTAAAAAACAAACATCTTTGGGGAACTTCTTCGTATTTTTACGCACTTTGTTTTTAGTTGTTTCTGTACCGGTCTGTGAAAATATTGTTTTACATGAAACTGGTCCGTGGCGCAAAGAAGGTTGGGGGCCACAGATTTAAGGTGTGACCGGTTGAGGTATGACCTTGAGTGTGGCTTGTATGGTACCTTGATTCCTCATGGGGTTGCTGAGCTTGGCGAGGTAGGGCACCAGCTCCGTTACAAGGCTGACGGGTGCCAGGCAAAAATTAACGAAAAGGGACTGAGCCGAAAGATAGTTCTCACGGTACTGCAGGTACACATAAACAAACAAACAAAAAAAACCAAACACCTGTCAGTCCAGTGTTGACCTTTACCAGTCTCTTAAATCATTAATAAACAAGTAATTCATGTTTATAGCAGTTCCTCTTTTACCGTCTTGTTGATTTGTAGCCAGTGGGGCTTGTGAAGGGGTTTGAAGCCCACTGATGATTGGCTGGTGGCCTGCGCCCGAGAGGAGTTGGAGTGGATGAGCCCCCTGGTGGCCACTGAAGAGCCGTACTGCAGCATGGTGGATCTGGACTGTAGGGAGAGACGCACCGTAACAACAGCGTTACCAACCACGCTCTTTAACACCTGCTCCAACTCACCATGGCTCTGATGACTAACTGTAGAGACCTTGTAGGGCTATAATAATATAATACTGCCATAAGACTCCATGATCAGAATTAGAATCAGAAAGCTTTATTGACCCGGAGCCTATGTTACAGCTGCACAGACGCACAGAGACACAGAGAAAAGAAAAATATGAAATATAAAGTCAAAAATAAATCCAATTAAAAATCTGCAGGAAGTTCTCAATACAACACACACACACACACACACACACACACACACAATATGGACAAGTATATGGACAAAAGTATTCAGGGTTTAGGCTAGACCCCTTATTTCCATAATTCTTCTGGGCTCTGGGAAACGTCGTGCTTCCAACTTTGTGTACACTGTTTGGGTAAGAACCTTTTCTATTCCAGCATGACTGTGTCCCAGTGCACATACAGAATGAGTGGACACAAATTCCCACAGAAACTCCAAAATCTTGTGGAAAGTGTTTCAAGAAGAGTGGAAGCTGTTATAGCTGCAAAGGGGGACCAACTCCATATTAAGGTCTGTGGATGTTGGTGGAATGGTTAGGCGTCCCAATACTTTTGTCCATATAATATATATGTATAAGCTGTTAAATGTATTAATAAGCTGCTGAACATTTGTTTTTGTTTTTCTTTATATTGAATCTATGATTCCAAAGAAATCAACAAGATCGTACTAGTACACCAAATTAAGAAATAGTTCCTTAAGTCTCTTAAAAACACTGAACAGACTAAAACTGTGTACGTCCTTGCTGTCTAATATATTCCACCCCTTGACAGGTGCTATTGTATCAAGATAAACAATATCACTACACCTGTCAATGGTTTAAATGGGTGTAGAACGTATGATTACTTCCCAATAATTGAATATAATTATCTTACACAAAAGCAGCCCGTAACATTTAACTACCAATAACCAAATGTTTTGAGGTGCGAGCAGTGCTTGAAGTGGGAAAAAATAAGTACAGGCACTCTGGCCACTGAAAAAAGTGGCGGAACCCAAAAGACGAAAATACAGAAGTTCCGGAACTGCGTTCCGGCCCACTTCAAGCACTGGGTGCGAGACTAATCTTATAAGAACTCACACTCCACTCAGCTGTCAGGAAGTCAGCGTCTGAGAGATACTCGCTGGCCCGCGCAACGTCCTCCAGGTCTGAGAAGAAGTCCAAGTAGTTCTGGTGCAGGTAGAGGTTGAAAAACTCACCTGACATGTGGGACCGCTCTAAAACAAGCTGACGAGAGAGAGAGAGTTTATGCAATCTAAAGTCAACCCAAGATAAAGCCCAACAAGACATGTTTAGAAGTAGAAGCAATTCTGAACTTGCTTATTTGGTTTCTGACACTGTGTGACATACAGTCTTTAAAGGTGTAAAGATGTTAAAGGGGACATATTATGCAAAACTCACTTTAGTTATAACAGGTCTATGGGCTACAAAACATGTTCATGAAAATCTTTGAACAAAATCACTCACATAAAGAGATCTCACCAGCTCTATTCTTCACAGAGAATTCTTCTCCGTTTGGACAGAGGGCCCCTGGTGACGTCCCACTGGGCCAATTCGCATAGAACCGCCCCTCATGTCTCGAGACCCCAACCACTAGATTAGTTGAAGATCTGCCATTTTGTCTGCTAGTGTTACAAGCACGGATAAACCGAGCGCTACGGCTACAGGCACAGGCAAGTCACTCATGAAGTGTCGTGTTTTTGCTGTAAAGAACAGCACAAATCCCTACACTTTCTGCAGACAAAGAAAACCAAAGGACTGTGTGGCTCCATTTCATTTTCCATGGACATGTCTCAGCAACTATTGGTTTCGTTCCACCTTAAAAAGTTCCACCTTAAGTATTTAAAATGGAACGGAAAATTGGAATAAGGAGCTGTGAATAAGGAGCTACCTTCAGCGTCGTGGGGGGATCTGTACCTACTGTCCGTGACAAGTCAGCAGATGAGGGAGATGTAGGTACTTTCAAATAATGACTTTTGTGTTTCTATCACAGTTAAGTATGAACTAGCTTGTTTGTTTCGTAAGCATGGGATGGGTGGGGCATGGCCAGCAACAGCTTATTTGCATGAAAGGGACAGATCCCTGAAATGGCTCATTTTGAACGGGACCTAAACTGTGAAGAATAAAGCTGGTGATATCTCTTTATGTGAGAGTGATTTTGTGCAAAGAATTTTATGAACATCTTTTGTGTAGCCCATAGACCTATTATAACTTGTTTTTTTTAAAGTGAGTTTTGCATAATATGTCTCCTTTAAAGTAATTAAAACACACTAACCATCAAGTAGCATAAAAATCTGTATTCCTTATTTATAGATAACATCAAGTCATACAGTGTCAGAAACCACATATGAAAGTCTATTAATGGTAACTAAAAAAAACAACAGGGAAAATGTGATAAGTTAGGCGTGTAGTGAGCATGATACATAGCTAACAAGTGACTAACTTACATTACATGCTAGCTGTATCAGCTCCGTTTTTGTGTGTTTACCTCGGGGTCAACGAGCAGCCGGTCTCTCTGATGTACAGCCAGGTGTGCCGGTAGCTTGGGAACCTCAGAACCTTCATAACTTTCACCTGAAATGACAACCACCATCATTTAATGCTTCTTTCCATCCTGATGCTTCGGCTATAAGTTGATGAAGAGACTGCAAGACTAACGTTTGCAGTAGAGGATCTTCCCCAAGGCTCTGAAGAGAAAGAGGGAGGCGTCTTTTCCTCCAATTGCCGGACTGTCATCCAACACGTCAGTGGATTTTGCAGATCGACTCCTCCCTTTGGCTCTGACTGGAGCTCTGGCGGCCGATCTCGCCTTTTTAAGAGCCCAGAGGCCCTTTTCCAGGGAGTAGTCTGGAAATTGAAGAAAATTTACTATCATAAAAAAAACAGACTGTTACAGACAGCATTGCAATATGGAATCATCCCAAAAACAGCATGAAGCACTCGACATTTTCTATATGGGATTGTGCTATAATAGCAAGATATATCGTTTAAAAGGGAAATTCCACCAATTTCTACATACATTTACAGAATACTGATGGAAAACAGAGGTCTATGTCTGTAATCCATATGCAACCATTTTATGTTACAGTTTTTTTTGATGTGGGAAAAGAGTTGGAAATTTGGAAAACATGTTTTCTTTGGGTACTACTTTGTCTGTAAACACCCGTTTGCACTGCATGTGTTTTCAAAATACATTTAAAGCCAAAACTACCATAAACAATGTCTCAGGCATTCAAAAACATCTTAACTTCTGACTTTTCTTTCACAGGTGTTGTTTAGGTATACTTAACCTGCAGTAACTTTATTGAATAGTGGACATTGATTTAAGTTTAGCTTTACAGGTTTAAGGAACAGACGTGGACGACTTGAGCACTGATGTATGTCGCTTTGGATAAGAGCGTCAGCTAAATGCCGTAAATGTAAATATCTGTAACCATGACGTAATATCGGTTTCTCTAGAATAGCACATTCTCGTCAAACCATTTTGAATTGTGCAGAAAATGTGAAAAGCTGGTGAAATTCCCATTTAATCAGCATCAAAAGGTTACAATATATAAACAAGTCACACAATCACTATACCCTGTGCTTTGAGCATCTGGGCCAGTAGATTCTGTTTGGATAAATCAAGGTATTTATGTTGACAAATTAATATTTTTGGTCAAAATATTGCCTTTCAGTTTTCTGTAATGATACTTGGTTTCCCAATGTTGTTTTGGCATATTGCAATATGCATTAAGGCGATATAAATTGAAAATGGTATTCTGCCCACATATTAAACTGTTTCAGAAGTCATTTTATTAATAACTAGTAGACTGCAGTGATTTTATTTATCTATAATTATTTTATCCACCTCTCTTACTGATCACAGCATTTTGTTTTCAGAATATTTTCACTTCATATTACATTTTTTATTTTTCCTGTCTGTGTGTCTGCGCAGTCGTTACATAAGCAATTTCCTTCAGAATCAATAAAGTTTTCTGACTCTTCAAGCCCTACTTCTTCCTTTAGAGCAACATACAGCAATCAAACATCCTGCTTGGTGACACATACGTTCCTGATCGGATCCTCCAAGACTCCCAGCCAGCTCTCATTTATAAAAGCTAGCAGAACAAAAGGAATAAGTGAAATTCTCTTACGTTTATGGCATTTAGCAGACGCTCTTATCCAGAGCAACGCACATCAGTGTTTAAATAGTCTACATCTGTTCTTTATACCTATAAAGCTACACTAAGATCAACACCTGCTGTTAACCAAATTACTGCCAGCTAAGTTACACACCTTAACAAGCCCTCTTTAGTGAGAATGTGTACCCACCAGTGAAAGAGGAGAACTGCAGGCTGTTGATAGCACTGCGGACGTCTCCTGAGCTTCCGGAGCTCAGCTGTTCCAGCACCGCCTTATCAGGCACCGAGATCCTTCCTGCACTCTGAAGATCAAAACCAGACCATGTTTGTGAGACACAAAACAGACCTCGGCACTATGAACAGTTCTTAAATGAGTCAGCAGGTTGCGATACCTTGCTCGCTTCAGTGCTCGCGATACGACTCAGCACCTTCATCATGCTGGTAGGGGCAACGGGGTTATAACTGGAGGAGGAGGAGCAGGATTAGAGGAACATAACCATATGTAACCATTTTATAACTTCTGTTGATGATGGAAAAATAGTGGGAAATTTGGAAAAAGTCATGTTTTCTTTGGCTACTTTGCCGTGTATGGATCTTTTTACATCGCATGTGTTTTCAAATTACATTTAAAGACAAAACCTTATGGCAAAAATACCATAACAATATATGTACTTGTAACCATGCTGCAAAGTTAATTATGAGGGAAATCCTGGTTCAAACTATCTTTCATTAATACCATAACTACTTAGTTAAAGCACAGATGTATGTTGTCATCCGGTGATGTGCTAGCAGTAGTGAATCTGCAATCCAGATTTGATGGTTTCAGTTTCCATTTGATTAATGTCTGTCAACTGCATCCAGTACAGTATGGCTTTGATGAGAGCCAGCCAGTGATTGTTTTGGAATTCCCCTCAACTCTAAGACTAAGCCGATTCAAAACTGTGTTATTTGTCAATGATTTGAAGGTTCTTCACCCATGTAGTGGAGGATCTACCTGATGTGGTGGATGCTCAGCTCCTGCTGTACCTCCTTGGGGAAGAGGAGTCTGGAACTAGAGTCTCCACTCAGACTATCAGACACGATGAAGACTAATGGACACTTGCCCGTCTTCACAAAATGCCTGCAGAGAGAGAGAGAGAGAGAGAGAGAGAGGCCAAAAGTCAACTTAAAAAACAGCCCCAGATATCCAGTAGACCCCTGAAATTCGCAGATTTGTGAAAAACGCAAATTTGTGATGTGTTGTCAAAAAATCCTAAAATGCCTATTTTCATAGTGTAAACCCTAAATATGCTCCCCCAAAAAAATCTGCATCCATACTGTACAGTTTACACTGAACTCCTGCAGTGCTAGAATGTGAATATCAATTTTACCCCTGTGTAATTCACACACGCCCGTTTTCTGTGGTATGCGCTGTTGTTTTCTTTGGTGTAAGCAGGTAAATACAGTAATAATTTAATTTCATTTACAGTAATAAAAATACAGGACGTTAAGGAGAACAAAACAAAAAACATGAGAACACTCAGAGAAACACTCGAGAGAAACTGTTCTGATGCGGGAATTCGGACTGCAGCTGCCAGAGATATTTTTTTTGTCTAAAATATTTATACAGTTATATTTTATATGGAAATTTAGCTGAATTTATGTTAACATTTATGTTACAAAATTAGTAAATTATATTTTTCGTAATAATTTCGCAGGGGAACACTGTGTTTAGAAGTAAAAGTAGTTTTGCACTTGCTTATGTGGTTTCTGACACTGTGTGACATACAGTTCATTAAAACGGTCAAGAGTGTGTTAACGTAGTAAAAACACGACCAACCATCAGGTAGCATAAAATCTGAATGTAATAATGTCAATATTTATACATAACAGAAAGTTATATAGTGTCAGACACCACATTAGGTCTATTGGTGATAACTGAAAGACTCTACACAGTTTAGGGCAGGTGTGATGACTTGAGCATGCAGTGAGGATGATTAATAGCTAACTTCCACACAACCTGATTTCATACATGCTCCAAAACTTGTGTTTCTAATCGAGTTCCTACGAGAAGAGCACAGAGCTTTTGTGTTGGGTTCTCACCTGAGAATGTCATGTAGGCATCCTGGCTGCCTATAGAACTGGTTGGGAAAATCCTGTGGGGATAAGAATCAGAATCAGAATCAGAAAACTTTATTTATCCCGGAGGAGATTGTTTTATAAGACACGTTTAGAAGCCAATTTATAAGAGCGTTATTCATTTTGACTTGCAACAATATTGTTATTGTTAATGTATTGTGTACCTCTACAAGAATGATCTTCCTATTTTGTGCCTGGCTGTCTCCACTCATCTGGAGACGGCTGTATTTGTTAGCCCTGAGCAGGAACTCCTGGAAGGCTCCAGTCTGTGAGCTCCCTTGAAAGCTGTTAAATCTGGAGCCTAGATTTAAAAAATAAAAAAAGGAATGACAACTTCCAGACATCAATACAAAACAGGTACAAAATAATGAATTCGATATTTAAACACAATTTGTGTCAACAGGTTAAACCACTGACATACAGTACTATATCAAAGTCTTAGGCACCTGCAGAAATAATATTTAGATGAGTAGTAAGTGTTCTTTTCACAAAAATATTACTAAATATACTATGTGTAACTAAAACGAATACAAACACCATCATACAGGAGTGATTTTATATTCAGTATATCAGTGTGTTACTTGCAATTTCTATCAGAAACCTGGTTTGACTCGATCAGTTCTTCATTAAATTAAATCAGGAGCTGCTGGTGGAATTTCGCAAACCCAAACAACGGCTGGAGGAACCGGGGAGGAATCTGGAACCGAACCTGTGTTCTCTTCTCCAGCTCACAAAATATCAACTACTTTTTTACAAACAGAACAATTCCTAATACTTTTTACTGCTTCCTTGTTTGTTTAAAATGGCTTTAAACAATTTGCAAGGGTGCCTAACACTTGGACAGTACTGTATAATAAAAAGCCAAAAAAAAAAAAAAAAAAAAAACACCCTGCGAATGAAAGCCAGAAAGCCTTGAAGGCCTCAACACTTTTCACAACAACTGGGATGAGGGCACCTGGGTCGAAATTCTGCCTGAAAGAGTCGTCTGTCCTGTACTCGGAGGTGGTGGGGTTGGACCACTCTTGGATCTGGAAGCCCACATCTTTAGCCAAGACACGTATAGTGGCCGTCTTTCCACAGCCAGATGGGCCCGTCAGTAACAGAATAGCACCACCCTGTGGAGACATTCCAGCAACAAGACATTTTGATATCAACTATAATTTTGAGAAATTAAAAAAATGTATACCGGTGTACTTTTATAGAATCAGAAATACTAAACATTGTTCGTATACAAATATATAGATGCATCAATCTAGGGATGGCAATTCTTTTGACATCGAAACTTCTTTTCTCATATACTAAAAAAAAAAAAAGAAAAAGAAAAAAAAGAAAAACCCTTGGGCACTACCCTCTTAACTGTTTGTCCTTACTTGTGTATTAACCTCTCACTTTTTTCTCTTTGACAGGGTTTGTTAAGCTATGTAACTTAGCTGGCAGTAAAAGCAGGTGTTGGTTTAAGTTTAGCTTTACAGGTATGAAGAACAGATGTGGAAGAATTAAGCACTGATGTACATCACTCTGGATAACAGCGTCTGCTAAATGCCGTAAATGTAAGTATAAACGTAATTTAACTGCATAAACTCAGGGGATTCCTAAACAATCATATTTAAACCAAAGCCTTGTGAGGTCTAATACGCACCTTGATTGTGCTCCTCAAGTCCAAATGAACCCTCAACCAACTCTCAACTTCCTCAACCTTCTTTTTGTGGACCGCCAGCTCAGCCTAGGACAGAGGGGAAAGGTTTTATCAAAGATATTCATCAAGCAACGAGGCAGGAAAAAAAGAAAAATCCATCAGTATGACAGCTATGACTCTTCTCTGTCATTGCAACAGATGGATATAAGGACTGATTCATCCATACTTGTGACTGAGGGGCGTGCACATCAACCCAGGGTTCATCCTGGTCCTCCTGTGAACCTTGTCTACTGGAGAGGAGCTGAGGCTTGCGGACTTGGGGTTCTCCCTTTCTCTTCCTGGGCTTCTTCCCACCGGCATCCACACCAGAAGGCCAAAATTTGGACTTGCTTTCTCCTGGAAGTGATTCCTTAGTCAAGGAGAACCTCACTCCAGAGCCTCCCAAAAGATCACCGAAGGATGGTTGTACCCAGTTGCTTAACTAAAGCAAGAAGTAAATAAGACACGAGTATTGTTGGTGACCTGAGAGACATGCTTAAACACATCTTTGAAATCAGCAAGGTTACAGAGGAAGCTGGCTTGCTTCAGATGAGCGTGAAAAGAGCAGGGACACTTACTTTACTAGAGGACGCTTTTCCTCTTAGAGAAAGTTTTGACATTATCAGCTCTTCCCATTCACACAGCTGG
The DNA here is from genome assembly GCA_037576975.1 of Alestes dentex. Classification (NCBI taxonomy): domain Eukaryota; kingdom Metazoa; phylum Chordata; class Actinopteri; order Characiformes; family Alestidae; genus Alestes; species Alestes dentex. Next base: position 1,725,155 of record JBBIGA010000040.1, read on the forward strand.
ACTACTCAGGGCAGAAGAAAACCAGGGCATCTCAGAACAGACTGTGGCCTGTTTCCACCTTAAACACACAAAGCTGTGGAAAGATGCCCCTCAGATGCAGATCATACAGCCAATTCAATGTACAGAATAAGACTCTGAACAGCAGTAACACCAACCAGGATACATTATATGGATAAAAGTATTAGGACACCTGACCATTCCACCAACAGGGAGTTTAATGACACTGCATTCACATACATAGACTTTAGTATGGAGCTGGACCCCCTTTGCAGCTGTAACAGCTTCCAATCTTCTTCGAAGGCTTTCCACAAGATTTTGGAGTTTCTGTGGGAATCTGGAATAGAAAAGGTTCTTCCCCAAATTGTGTCCACAAAGTTGGAAGCATGGCGTCGTCTAAAATGTCTTGGTCTGCTGAAGCATTAAGATTGTCCTTCACTGGAAGTAAGGGACCTTGAACAAACCCTGAAAAAAAACAGGTGTCCCAATACTTTTGTCCACATGCTTGTACATGAGCAGCAGTTGTGAGATTCAAGTACTAAGTAAGTAAAAGGAAGTAGACAAAAGATGTGTTGCGTAAACAGCTAAGTTCCTTTAAATGTTCTTTTACTCGAACTGAACAAAGAGGGAACTTGGGTACGTTAGTTTGTTCTCTTCTGCAAAATCAAGAAGGCTAAAATTATTTTTAACGTTTAGCGTCAATAATGAAACATTTATCACATATTTTGTGAATTAAAAACGATTTAACGTCATGAAATTGTTTGAAAACACTCAAAAAGAGCACAAAATGCAGTGAAATGACTGTTTCTCCCCACCTGTGTTTACACTTGAACGTAAACTTCACCAGGCGACCGTTAGAGCTATGCTAAGCTAATGCTAAGCTTATTAGACTACATGGCCAGCTAAAAAGCTACTAACGGACAAAACACACACACAAACCGAAACGAAAGCCATTAAACCAACCCACGTTAATATTCGGCCACGAATAATTCCTGCAAAAGAAGAGTTTTAAGTCTTTTTCTCTCTCTCCGGCTGCTTTAGCCTGTTAGCTTAGCATTCCCTTTAAAGGGTAGGACGGGGGTGTAGGCGCGAGGCGATGACATCATCACGCCGATAGCACGCTCCACGTGGACGCGCACGTTTTCTCTCAGCGTGTCCAGTAATGAACAGAAACGGATTAAAAAGAGAAATAAATTAATATTTTTCAGGATTTGAAGTGTCCGTAGCTGCTGTCCCGGTACCTGGCTGCGGAGTTCTGCGATGAGAATCATGAAGAGACCAAACATCCTCCTCACAGGTGAGATCCAGCCCTGAGAGTGTGTGTATGTGTAAACACCTATTTTTAATAACTGTGTGATCTATATGTCTGCTGTTCGTACTGCATTTGTGTTCATTTGAGTTCACATTTGTCTTACCTACATTATATAGACAAACGTATTGGGACACAGCTCGTAATTATTGAATTCCGTGCGTATAAACATTTCATTTTAATGCATTTATGATTTACATGTGTGTACGTTTCATACTGCACATGTGTTCATTTTACGTCACATTTGTCTTAAAGACACTGGATTTAGTACGAAGCTAAAGTCCTACGTGTAACTGCTGTAGTATTCAACAATTAAAAAAAATATTTAAAGGTTTTTAGTGTCCTACTAGTGATTTTACACCTGTTGAGTTATACAGATCTACCAAATCAGAATCACTGCTTCTTTAAACGAAACTGAGTTTGTATGAAGGAACATGTAACTGGTGTAGTATTTAAGGTGGAAAGTACCAATAAAAGGACAACTTTAACTTTGTACTAAACCATGTTTTTAGTACACTGTGTGGAGAAAAGCATTCCACCAACAGGTGCTTTAATGACATTGCATTCAAATACATAGACTTTAATATGGAGCTTGTCCCACCTCTGGCCTGCACAGACCTCAACCCCATCCAACACCTTTGGGATGAACTGGATCGGAGAATGTGATCCAGGCCTTCTCGTCTGGCATCAGTGTCTGACCCATAATGCTCTACAGAATGAATGGACACAAATTCCCACAGAAACTCCAAAATCTTGTGGAAAGCCTTCTAAGAAGCGTGGAAGCTGTTATAGCTGTAAAGGGACCAGCTCCATATTAAAGTCTATGGATCTGAATGCAATGTCATTAAAGCCCCCATTGGTGGAATGGTCAGGCGTCCCAATACTTTTGTCCATCTAGTGTACTAAAAACACTGGGTTTAGTATGAAGCTAAAATGGGCTTTATATTGGAACTTTCCACCATTTGAAATACTGCAACAGTTACGTGTTCCTTCATACAAACCCAGTTTTGTTTATAGATGCAGTGATTCTGATTATCTGGATCTGTGTAACTCGACAGGTGTAAAATCACCATTAAAACAAAAAAAAGCTTTAAATGAAAAAGAAAAATTCAAGTGTTAAAAACATGGAAAGTTATTAGAATTTTTTGTTTCAACTTATATGGTACAGCAGTTACACTGACGTCACTGTAGTAGTAAATTCAGTCGGTCTTATGCTAGTCTGAGGCTTACTATTGTTATTATTATTACAATATTAATAACAAATTGTGACATTTTTGAGGAATGAATCTGAATAGCATAAAGAACATGAATGAATGATCAAAACATTTATATGAAATATATATATATATATATATATATATATATATATATATATATATATATGTATGTATGTGTGTA
>JBBIGA010000040.1:1773991-1785841 GCA_037576975.1 Alestes dentex
CAACAGTGGGTGGGCCTAGGCCAACTGGGCCTAATCATATTACCGCCAATAACTTCACTGCTGCAAACTTGAAGAACAAAGTTGAAGGTTGGCTTACATTTAATAGTGATTTCCATAATTCATGAAAACAGCAGCAGAAGCTCATCTGGAACATTTGCCATTGTTCTGGAGGCTTAGAACATATTGTCCTTCCCTAGTAGACATGTATGCTACATTTTATCAGCCAGCAAACTTCTTACCTCTCTTCTCCTTCACTGGTCTGGTATGTGCTTTTGTAAAACCCATGGAAACTCTCTGAAAGCTTGGCTTCAAACTCCAGCTCAACAATGTACACGCCACCTTTCTTCAGGATGCTGTGCTCGCTCACTAGAGCGATTTGCTGATAGGCAGGATACTCCAGCACCTTCAGGGCCTGAGCTTGGCCTTCAGCTGAGACCAGCAGTCTGGCCTTAGAGATGTGAAGCTCCTTGCTGTGGAGCACAACAGTGCGAGTTTCTTCATGGACCTCCACATGGATCTTCACATTCCCAGAAAAGTCTAGGCTGGTGAGATTGGGGTGGATGAGGAGGTCATAGTGGAGGGGGGAAACTGACTCTGGAAGCCTCATCTTGTTCCAGGGGAATGGTTCTCCATTGGTCGCCACTGGGAACGAAGAATCATTTCTGCTGACATGTGCAACTCCAGCCAAAGCTGGAGTACAACACACGAGGAGAGCCAAGAGGAACATGCCCTACTGTTGAGACAAAAAAAAACAAAAAACACAGACATAAATGAAGACAGCAATCATTGTAGGGATGAAGTTAGAAGATACATATGATTTATTATTCATGTAGGATACGAATCCATGGAAAACCAATACCTGGAAAACTAAACCACAGAACCCCCAGGCAAATCACATTATGTATGCTAAACTGGGGCACCAGTTAGTATTAGCATATGGGTGAAGAGTTTTATTCATGATCTAATACAGTTAGATCATGTTTAGTTGAGAAATAATTTACAAATCTGAACTAAATTTAATTAAGCAACAATGATAAATAATATATTAAATGGTATTTTGATTAACATTTTGAATATCTTTTCTTGCATTTCTCTTATTGACTACTCTGTGTCAAAACTGAAGTCCTAGCAAAACTACACTTTTCTATTCCTTTAAGCACATTAGCCAACAGCTATGAAGAAAAATACAAACTTAAGTGCTTGGCATTTATGATTTATCTAACACAAAACCTTATTTTCCCTGAAATAGGTATTTGTGTACAGGTCACTCAATGGTTTGGGCCATAATTTCATCATTGATATGTTTGAATTGTATAATCCTGGTGGGTCTTTTAATCTTCTTTTATTTATATGTTTTCTATGCATTCTTTTATTTATTTTACTCTTTTCTTTTTTACTTCATAATATGTTTATGCTTAATATCTTTATTCCTGTAAAGCACATTAAATGGCCTTTGTGTATGATAATGGGCTATAGAAGTAAACTTGACCTGACAACTGAAATATTGTCTTTGTGATTTTATTGCAAAATACACTATGTGGACAAAGGTATTGGGACACATCTGTTATTCAGGTTTTGGGCTAGGCCCCTTATTTCCAGGGCAGGACAATCTTAATACTTCAGCATATCAAGATATTTTGGACAATGCCATGCTTTCAACTTTGTGGACCCAGTGTTTGGGGAAGAACCATTTCTATTCCAGCTTGACTGTGCCTGTCCATACAGACATGGTTGGAGGAGTTCGGTGTGGAAGAACTTGACTGGCCACACAGAGCCCTGACCTCAACCCCATCCAACATCTTTGGGATGAACTGGATCGGAGATTGTGATCAAGACCTTCTCGTCCAACATCAGTGTCTGACCTCATAAATGCTTTACAGAATGAATGGACCCAAACTCCCACAGAAACTCCAAAATCGTCTTCCAAGAAGATTGGAAGCTGTTATAGCTGCAGGACCAACTCCATATTAAATGTATTTGAATGCAATGTCAATACAGTCCCTGTTGGTGGAATGGTCAGGCGTCCCAACACTTTTGTCCACATAGTGTATCTACTTTCATATTCAAATCCATAAGGAAGAGCTGGCTGAACAGAGCCACAGTGACTCTGCAGAACTGTCTAGATGTTCATGGCTTAAGGGCTTGACCAGGTTCTCATCTCAGACCAACTACTCTATAGGTTATATTATATATATATAATGTAAATACTACTATATGATTAAAATAATGAATTAATCTTTACTCACTGCAGCTCGTGCGTCAGCTGGAGGGGTCAGATACCAGTGAAAGAGAGTGAAAGTGAAAATAAAATAGATCGGGGCTTTTGCATCATGGGAGGACAAATATAAAAATAAAATAATAATAATATAAATGCACAAAATGAGAATGAAACACTTTGTAATAGAACAAGGAACGTTTTATAACATAAAAATATTCAAGCAAAACATTACAAAGTGCAAGAATATATGAAGCGGCCATATTAGCTTTCAAAATAAAAGTCATGAACATACAAACTTGTAAACATACTTAAAATGTTCAGGTATTTTTGTGAGATTTGGGAATTAAGACTAATAAAGGAGAAACACTTTTCCAAAACCTAAACCTAGAACGTGGCCATAAAAAATATTTGTCGAGACTAATAATAATAAATAAATAAAACAAAGAAACACTAGGTATTTGGTCACTAAATGGGTGGCTTTAAACTTTCTTTGTGTTCACAGGCTGTCTTGGAGCTTAGGTGGGAGGTGGGGGGTGGGGATATGGGGTTTGGGGTAATAACATTTAGCTTTCAGGGATTGGAATTACTTTTTACATTTGTTACTTTTCCACTTCAGTGCTTCATACATTGCTCATAATTTATTTTACCTGGCCTGGTAAGGCCTTGTGGCACTACCAGGCAGATTCAAATCCCCCCCCCCAATTTCTACCACTGCGTCCTTGAGCAAGACACTTCTCAGTGTCTCTAGGGGGACTGTCCCTATAACTAATGATTGTAAGACTCCAGATAAGGGAAATGCCGCAAATGTAATTTTTGTGAATTCCTAAAAATTGGATGAACTAAGAAGTTCTGTAGGGCGTGTTTGGCCCTTACGCCTTCTTTACTCTAAATGTTCTTGCTACATCTACAGTCACTGTTTTGTTGAAGTAATGCTACCTTGACTTGTGCATGGTTCTGAGGTTCTCTGCTCACCTCTGTTAATCTGTAAACTTTATGGTGTGACTGGATTGATCATTTCAGGATCATCTGCTCATCACCTCCTCTCAACCTCCCACACTTAAACTTGACCTTCAGGCCACAACCTACCATACGTCACACATGTTTAATGCTACTTTCTAGCACAAAAGCACCAGGCACTGTTTGGGAAAAGACAAGTTGAGAAGACAGCAGATGTGGTAACTCCTTAGCAGGCCAGGATGCTGAAGAAGGTGCTGTTGTATGGTTTTGCAGGCTTGGTCTTCTTCGCAGTGGGGATCTTGATTGGTCACTTTGGCATCAAGAAGAGTAGCCCCAGGTGGATACAGGAACTGTCTCATGATGTGGATGAGAGCCTCATTCAGAGGTTCATTGATGAGGTGGACACAGGGAAGCTCCAAGAGAACCTCAAGTGAGTACAGCATTCATTAGAGAATGAATGATCATCAAGGTGGTCAAACATGGCAGAAGGTCACTGAGTTAAAATGAAGGTGTATGGTTAGTGCATGAATTTATGGACTACTCAATGGCCAACTTAACTTGGAAATGGAACAGGGAGACAAATATGAAAAGTCCATAAACCTCTGAATTGTGAACTGGGTAGTTTGTTAGCGGTCACCTTACCTTCTGCCCCTATAGGGAGCTCACCAAAGTGCCTCACATGGCCACCACCCCGGGGGATGAAGCAACAGTTGAATTCATGCTGAAGAGATGGCAGGATAAGGACAGTGGCTTGGATGCTGCATGGAGGGAGGATTATAGGGTCTATCTGTCCTTCCCAAACAAAGACATGCCTAATAAAGTCACTGTGGGTGAGTAATTAATAGCAATGGTTAATATTCAGTCACTTTAGTTCACTAAAATGTATTCACAATGTCTCTAATTCACTTGGATTTGATTCCCAGCCTTCTAGGTAGCAGATAGAGGATGATTCCCATGCCTCAACATTGTGGATAAGGGTTTGATTTTTAGCCTCCACACCGAAGACTGGAGTTTGATTCCCAGTCCTGCATGAGGCAGACTGGTGTTCAATTCCCAACCCTCAATGAGGCAGACTAGGATTTGATTCCCAGCCTTCAATGAGGCAGACTGGGCAGACTTAGATTCATTGCCATCCATGTGGCAGGGAAGGGTTTGATTCCCAGTTTACGTCTTTAAACAAGACCCATGACACTACATTTACCCACCTCTGTATTAATTAAGTTGTTATTAAACTGTAAATTGTGGAGATATGTTGTTTCAGGTTGTGCAAAACTGGGTAATAGTATGTCCCTGGATAAGAATGTCTTGGGTATGGATGTACAGCGATTTCTCAGTTAATGCCTTTTGAAATCTTTGTTTCAGTTAATGCAGCTGATCAGGTGCTATACACCCTGAGCGAGAAAGAGAAGGCATACTATCCAGACCAGGAAGACCCAGAGGTGGTGCAGCCGTATGCTGCCTATGGACCTGCTGGACATCCCAGGGTACCTGCATCCCTCGAATTTACACACTTGCTTCTTTAATATAAGACAGTCTTGTAATCTTAATACATCGCAACATCGTATTTTGGACATATTATGCAGCCCTACCTAGTTTCCACCAAACTGTGCTACTAAGACTTCTTTCTAAGTGTTGTCCTTTAGTTATCTTATCTCCAATGAGCCACCTGTGTGAATAGTCCTTATGAAACTTTACATTCTAACACAGTGTGTGACCCTTACACTTTCAGTGTAGACCAGGCCATTGAGTAAGAGATAGCAGGACGACAACTGACTTTAGTAGACTCGCACTGAGTTTATGGAGTGTCTTTAGGGACCTTTGAGGCAATAATTGTAATCCACAACATTCTACAGTCCAATAAAATAATAAACCATGCACTCCCAAACTGAACATCGTTTACATTACTTCAAGTTGTTGAGGCTGGTGGGGGTGACAATAATGTAATGTTCGTTTGGTCATTCTGAAAAGAGCATATTAGATAATGCACAGTCATGTCCAAGATGAGCATTGACCTTTGACTCCATCTATCTACAACTGTATCTCTATTGTATGATGTGTGCAGGGGAAGCTGGTTTATGCCAACCAGGGTAAAGCAAGTGACTACGAGTACTTGAACAAAACACTGGACCTCAGTGGCACCATCGCCATTGTCAAATACGGCGGGGCAGGACGAGGGGCAAAGGTAGGGCAAACCACAAAGTTCAGACACAGCCAGGGAATATGTTTTGCTAGAATTACCCTCTTGATCATCTTGAACTGTCAACTTTTCTTTGTGCTTCTTATGTTATTAACTGTACAGGCCATCAATGCGGTTCCTTTCGGGGTTGTCGGGGTGCTTGTATATACAGATCCCTATGACATCAATGATGGTCTGATGTCTGATGAAAATGAGACATATCCCCACTCCTGGTACCTCCCTCCGTCCGGTGTGGAGAGAGGAAGTTACACCAATGACTTTGGAGACCCACTAACACCTTACCTGGCTGCCAAAGGTAAACAGAAGCCATAGAAAATATTCATCTGTTCACAGTTTATGTCCTTGGTGTATATTGACCCTCACACGGCAAATCCCCACTTTCAGCTGATACTTATAGAATTCCAGCGAAAGACATCAACGATGTTCCACCTATCCCAATCCAGCCAATAGGGTTCGAAGATGCCCAGGCCTTAATTTGGTGAGTCCAGAGCTGTTAAAGGGATGATTTTCCTTGTCCTTTTGTCAATGATGTTTATTCGCTTCCCCAACATTTGAAAACACAAGGTTGCTATGACATAAACAACAGAGTCTGTAGCAGAATTATCAGAGTGGAAGATGTGGAGAACGTGACTAAATGTTGTGCTGTTCATGGCTGATAGGAAGGACACAGACTGTTGAAACCTTCAATAGGATCCAATCATCCCAAAGCAGGGGTTGAAGTTTGCACATATGTACATCAGTCAAACAAAAACAACCTGGTTCATTCTAAGGGATAAAAAAGGTTTTGAAATGGTCATATGGCGTAAAATGAGCTAACACATAAGTATTGAAGGCAGTGTGTGAAATAATAGTGGCTGCTGGGGGTCACCCCTCATCAGAATTTTTGTGGCCTTGTGGAAGGCTGCAGGGAGTTCATGATTTGGGGTTGGGGGTGGTGATGGATGGAATTAAATATATTTTTTTTCCAAGAGCCTCCTAAATTTTGCTGTTTCCAAGAGCCTCCTAAATTAGGCTTTCGCAAGGTCTCAAGTCCCCCCTGGTTATGGCACCCAGGTTATGGATAAGAATATAATACAATGCAAGAAAAACATACAATATGAACTCATTATATTGATATGATTGATCTTGGAGGACAGGTGTCTTGCATCATAACAGAGATTTTACAATTGTGTTTATAGCCCTTGTGATAATCTTGTTTTGTGTGTGTGTGTGTGTGTGTGTGTGTAGTGGGTCTCTGTGCTTCTACAATGACTTGTAATATTTGCATTTACAGGCCTAATAAACTCTGTGTGTTGATTGTGACAGTAAGCTTGGTGGACCTGCAGCTCCTGCAGACTGGCAGGGCTCCTTTCCCTGCAAATACAACGTTGGTGGACCAGGATTCATTAGCACATCTGAATTTGCCGACAGGTACGGTGGTCCTCATAGGCTTACACTGGGCCTCTGGTTTTCAATCCCACCACTGGAGGTCTCCCTCTTGCCTCAAACTATGTGGAGGTGTTCAGTAATCTAGACTAGCTTATGTGTTTTCTGATACTGCATGACAATAGACATGGACAAAAGTTCATCACATAGCTAAAATAACAGCAGTCATCTGAACAAATGTGAATCATCACTTCTACATCCTCCAGCGATGTGAAGCTGGATGTTTACAACAGAGGGGAGCTGAGGGACTCTGCGAATGTGATGGGAGTGATCTGGGGCAGCGTTGAGCCGGGTAAGCTACCTCACTTCCACCTTTCCTCTGACAGGCCTGTGAATTTATTTCAGTTTGAGTTTGCGGTGTGTAGTTTTCGTAGTTGGACAGTAGTCCTTGTGCAGTAAATGGTGGTCTGTGATAGTAATGTTGTCCTGTTCTAATCCACCTAATTTTAAGAGGAAAACCGAAACCAAGACCATGTTGTTATTGTTATTGAGGGTTCTCTGAGGTGTACCAGTCAAATTCCTTACAGATTACATTACACATCCTAGTAACTCTGTGAGTGACCGGTCAAAGGTGTTTCTCTGCCTTTTCTAGGCTCCAGCACTATGGCTCATTTAACAGATGGATGGATGTCTGACTTTTATATTTGCCTTATGTGTATTTTTAATGTGTCTTGTTGTATGTTCAGACAGGTATGTGATGTATGGGAACCACAGAGATAGCTGGGTCCATGGGGCCATTGACCCTAGCAGTGGGACAGCGGTCATGCTGGAGATCACCAGAATCCTGGGTCAAATGGTGAAGGCAGGTGAGCTGCTGCCTCCAGATGAAGGACACAACTTGCCCCAAATGCAGCTCAGGCATCCTTTGAGTCTGAAGTTTGCTTCTTTGCCCAAGAGCTATGAGGCTAATGAAGCAAACATGCATTTTATAGTCACTAAGTCTGCATCATGGAGGCCTAAGTCATACCACATTTGCCTGAAACCACCATATGGTTCAGTAGTATCTAGTAGACTTGCAAATGTGGTTTCTGAAACAGTGTGACTTACTGTTCTGTACATAGATTACTTTACACCTACACAGGATAAATAAGCCAATATGTTTGGTGTCCAAAGTTTAGGTTTTGAGCTATAAGGCTAATGCAAATGAACACTAGAAGTCAATAGTCACCCAAATAGCCCAAACATTTCCATTAATATACAACACCAACAGTCATCTCAACTGACTTCATTTAAGTGCAGTCCATTTGGTTTCAAGTCATAAAACTATTCTACAAATTTTAAGAGCTAAGCAGATCGAGAGAAGTGTGGAGCGACTATTGAGTTCTAGCCTCACAGTTCTAAACTAAGGTTGCAGCATTTGGACACTAAAGTGGTTCAAATGGTTTAAGTGGAAAAAATGCAAATTTACTTCCTTAATACAGGTAGGGCTTTTCGGGGCTTGTAGTATTTTAGATGTGATTACTTCTGTTTTGTTGCTTGATGGAAAGAGCGTAGTTCAGAGAGGTGAAATTTTTTTCTCTCCGGAAGGAAAATGGAGGCCCCGGCGCACAATCATCTTTGGAAGCTGGGGGGCAGAGGAATTTGGTCTGATTGGATCTGCTGAATATGCAGAGGTGAGAACATTTAATAGCTCATTTACACTTGGGTTTCCAAAGCCCTGGTGACCCCTGATAATAAACACTGTTGATACATTCACAGGAGTACATAAGCAAACTCAGCCAGAGGACGGTGGCCTACATCAACGTGGACATCTCCGTGTTTGGTAAGTTCCACACACTTACTTTCATTTAGTCGAAGGTTCAGGCAGTCCTACTCATCCACTTGATAAAGACTTTGAACTTGGACATAAACTGTGTGTGGGCAGTAAGTAAAACCCACCAATAAAATAAAAAAAAAACAAACATTCAATTATGCAGAAAAAAGCCATGTCTAATAGGAACTGCATGAATTTCAAAGAGGTGGTTTCACAGAGATCTACTTTCGTAGCAGCTGTTACAAATTCGGACCATCTTTACAGAATGCTGCCAAATGTACAGTGCCAAAATTTCAAGCGTTACTGATATCAGATGACATTTCTTTGATATGTCATTTGATATGTGCTGTGAATTTTCATTACTTTTAGGATGGATTGAGTGTTTCTCTGGAATTCTGCCAGTGTTCTGTAAAGTTTGACCAATCTAGCAACAGTAGCTACAAAAGAAAACATTGGTGGGCAGAGCTTGGGCAGGGTGGGATCAGTTTATGGATAGACAGTTTGATGTGGTTGGTTCTTATGTAATCCACAGCCTCGTAACAAATTAGAATTATAAATCAGAGATGATCTCTTATGTAATAACAACATTTCAGTAAATGACAATAAAACATTGCATCCTCTCCTGCAGCTAACGCCACGCTACGAGTTTCTGCATCCCCAGTTGCACAGAGTGTTATCTTTACAGCCTCCAAGCAGGTGAGTGCCTGGACCCAAACATCGCCAGGTTGACTTAGAAAGCAACAGGATAACTTGGGGAGACCCCCCCAGGGTTAGATACCCCTCCGTCACTGCCACTTATTTTCGAACAGGATCAAATCTGGCCTAAACACGTTTACTGAATGGCTGGGGTCTGATTTCCTTCTGGGATTTCAGAAGGAAACGTATAGGGTCACGTCACGTTTTTTCACTGGATAACAGTGATCTATTTATATTAACTTTATTAACATATATTATTGTAAGTGGGTTTTGGATGGTATATTTGGTTTTTAAGAGGACAAAAGATAAAGTTAAAAGATTGTGAAAGTGTAAAGTTAAATGATAGTGAAAGTTTAAAAAACTGAACGTTAAAGATTGTGAAAGTGTATAAAGTAGGGGTGTCAGGCAATTTTTAAAAATCAAATTAATTACAAGCTCTCTAATGAATCTAAATTAATCGCACAAATTTTTTGCTGTAAAAAAGGGGAGGTGAAAAACATCTTGCGTGTTTCACTACAGATCGCTGGGTGGATAAGTGGGGCGGCAAAACTGATGATTTATAAAAGTTCCCCCTAATATAATGGTTCCGGTGCCTATGCATACAAGGCATCTCAACCCTGGGATAAGGTGCTGTTCTGGCTCGGACCGCCGGGTTCACTCCTAAATGCTTTGCGCTGAGGTGATATTTTAGACCAGATGTTGTCCGACGATGCAAAATTTCCTTATTGCATGAATTGCTGTGAACGATACTGTTATCAACCGTTTCATCTGTCCGTTTTTAAACGTAAACTTTCCATTCACTGGGCCAAGCAGCGCGTTCTCATCTCCTCCATTTTACACAATACCTGTGGCCAGAACCGGACCAGGTTAAAGAGTCACCACACCATGCGATTAATCAGCGTTCATTTTTTTTAAATGTTATTTTTTCTGTGATTAATTGACTGAAATTAACGCATTAATTCGACACCCCTTGTAAAAAGACTAAAATGAAAAGATTGCGAAGTCAAAATGTTGTGAAACTGTAACATTAAATTGAAGACTAAAGATTTTGAAAGTGTAAAGTTTAAAGTAAAGTGAAAAAATGCAAATATAAAAGACATAAGTGCAAATTTAAAAATATCGTGAAAGTGTAAAGTTAAATGACTGGTTAGTTAGCTGGGAAAAGAAATATTGTATATTATCACTTAAGAAGTTTTAATTTAATATAATAATATTAGCTAATGCTAATGCAATGCTGTTAATATATTCTTTAAAGTGTTAAAAGTAATAAATACATTTTAAGTGTTAAAAATATTGAAGTAGTACTAAATAGTATTTTAAGCACTGTTTAAGTACTGACACTGGTATTCTCCTCTTTTCCTATCAGAAGACCCCTGAGGAAATTTGAGGAATTTATGTAAAATGACAGTCATGTTAAATCTGTTCAACAGTTTTGTTTTACTTACAATTTTAAAAAATGTAACTTTTGTTGTAACTCAACATTTCATTGTACTTCATCTCTGATTTCAGGTGAAGGCACCTGGTTCAGGCTCCACATCGGTGTACGACAACTGGGTCCGATATTTCAACAGAACCAGCCCCACTTATGGACTCATCCCAAAGTACGACTCTGAATTAATTACTGTCATTTTAGTCAACATGCAGTGATTCAAGCTTTAAGGGTTACTACAGTGTTGAGCTAAAATGAGAGTATAGATTTAGAGTCAGGGTTAAGATTGATTATGGCATTAACACATGACACGTGTAATAATATTTCATTCTGATTGTTGTGGATTGTTTCTGCAGTGTTGGATATCTGACGGGAGCAGGAAGTGACTATGCTTCCTTTATCCACTACCTGGGAATAGCCTCTATGGACATATCCTACACCTACGACCGGGTACGAGGCCATTCACTGATTAAGATTTTAAGATTAGGTTTGGGTGGGTGAATATACATATATTTAAACACACACACACACACACACACACACACACACAAACACATATTTATATGCTCAATGGGAAACAAATACATTTTTAAGCTAAATGCGAAAAATTACATTGCTCCATGCCAGTTAACCTTTCAGACCAAGTTTCTTACCTTGTTTGAAGAAGTTCTTCTGGAATTCTGTTCGAAAACGTAGCTTGTTGTGCAATCGCTGACTGGTTAAGGAGGATTTGTTTTTTCTTCCAGACATGGTAAACATTCTGTAATTGGTCAATTTTCATGTCAGTCAAATAGTTGTGTCCTATCATAGACAGTGGTGCTTAAAACATTGGCAGTTAGTGTTCTCCTTCAAGTGTGTTGAAGCTGTCTAGAGATGCTGTCCAAGGAAAAGTTTGAAAGATGTGGTGGCACCTTCCCAACTACAGATCATTAGCATTTGTATTCTTTTTGTTTATAAATAAAAAGGGGGTGGTAGTAGCCCAGTGGGTAAAACACCTGCCTATGAACCTGAGGACCACAAAGTTGCACCACTTTCAAAGCCCATTGTGTCTTTGAGCAAGACACTTAACCCTCCGCTGCTCCAGGGGGACTGTCTCTGTAACTAATGACTGTAAGATTGTCCCTGTAACTAATGACTGTAAGACTGTCCCTGTAACTAATGATTGTAAGACTGTC
>JBBIGA010000040.1:1790872-1800979 GCA_037576975.1 Alestes dentex
CGGGGCGGCACACACCCTCACTGAAGCTCACGCCGAGCTGTAGCTCCAACCAAACGGTCACTGAGCTCGTCCAAGTCACGCCACCTTCTGTTTCCCACAACAGACATGTAACCCAGTTTCACTTGTGTTGCTCAGTGTGGAGCAACTTCCTTAACACTGCAATCTAAACACCTGATACCTGATCTGAGATTAAATGATATTTGTTGGTAAGGTTATGGCATAACAAGTAAGTTATGCTCTCAAAGCAAGCCACTCCCTTTAGGATCTTTAGCTAAGCTAAATGTTTTACCAATTTAAGACTTAAAAGGGACGATGGGTTGTCAGTATCTACATGAGGGGACCAATAAAAGCCCCCTGTCCCATGCTTCCCAGTGTGACTCCCCCCCCCAACATCCTCCCCAGTAGTTCTGTCATTAGTACATTGGTAAACAGTTAGCTAAACTAGCTAGCAAGCTAACATCAACATAACAGCTTCTGTGGTGATGGATTGAAGTGAAATCTATTTCTAACAAGGGTCCCACTCTCTAAAATACCACCCCCGAATTCCTCTAGTCCAACCTTTTAAAATCAGGAAGGAGAACAACCGATAACACAAGCAAAACAAGCTAGGTAAAGGTCAGTCATGCTTACACTATAGGCTATTTCCATGGGCTAGCAACAGGCATGCTGGACACTCTGCCTGTGTTATTTTATAATTGTATAAATAATAAACAGCAATAAATAAATAATAATAAACCCTAGATGGACAATCATGTTTCCAGGTTTCTGCTGTGTTCTATTCCTTTACTATAAATTATCTTCATTATAACATAGAAGAAGAAGAAGAGGGAAAGAAGAGGGTCACATAAGAGGCATCTTTTTTGCCAGGCATGATTTATTGAAAACACACCAAAGTGATAACTCTACAAATCTGTATTTTTCTGTTCTGTTCTAACAAGTGCAGGCCTCCTCTCTGGGTATTAGTAAAATTAACGTAATACATTCTGTCAATGTGGCGTCATTCTCGAGCACTACGAAAGCATGAGCGACTCCCTCTCCGCTACATCATCCAAAACCCCCTCGAGCGCGTCTACTCCTTTAAAGTATATAATACAATGTAATACAAGGCAACATCCACCACCAGTCTAAGACTACACTGAAGACATGGAGTGAGCGAAGGGTGGGGGGAGGGTGGGAACGAGGGGGGGGGCCTCAGGGGGCCAGTAGAGGGACGAAGGACGAAGAGCCCGATATAAAACACAGTTATTCTTTTCCGATCTAACACAGAGAAAGGTTAAGGCACGTATGAGAGTTACAAACACATTTGCTACTGAGTTGTACATTTACCGTGTTGCGGTATCTACAAAGGTGGGTCTCTCTCGACCCCCCGCCCGCCCCCCCACCCCACTCCACTCCCTCTCCTTTTTCACCTATAAATATACAATCTGACACTGAATTCGCACTCGTGGACCCCGCCTCTCGTCAGGATTACTTTACAATACCAAAAGTCCTTTGGTTGTGTACTGCAAAAAAGGCAGTCAGGAACAGACGGGACACAACATGATCCATGGACACGCACAAGACGCTCCGGATGTGGGCGGGGTTGGGTGTTGGGGGTTGGGGGTGTGGGTGAGGGGGTATAGAATATATTTATATCTTCCAAAATTAAAGTTAATACACAAAGCTACAGTTACTTTTTTTGTTGTTAGAAATCTCTGTTATAACACTATGTAGAAAAAGGACAAAAAGGGTGATGAAAAAAGACAACTGCAAGCGTACGGAGGGTCACGTGACGACAGAACTCGGCAGGCGCATGCTGCACGCTTAGCAGACGTTAGAAACTTTGAGGATGTCCCCATGACAAGTGGGGGGCCAGATGAAGTCGAGTCCCCTTTCGCAGCAGGTTTTCCATCTCTCGCTGAAAAGAGTTCAAACACAGTTGAAACTGTCACACGTTTGTGGCCCCGACGTCCCCCCAGTGTATCGTTTTGCACTTCCTTTACAGCATGGAAATGAGCCGAGGCTGAAATATACATATGCGAACAGGCCACCGGGGGCAAAACGGAGAAGACTCAACAGTTCTTTGTCAGGAACTGATCTTCACTTTACTGTGGTTTCCTTCCAATTTAGCTGTGATCAGTACGTGCTCAGGATGCTAAAAGCTGAGAGTCTAGCTGGTGTTTCCTCCCGAACAGCTTCAACATGCTTGGAGGAGAACACTTAACTGCTAGTATTGTTGTTAGCTCACAGATGCCCATGTTGGCTAGCACTCACGCTAAGCGATTGAGGGCCTTGTGGGGGGTCCATCATATCCACCTAGAGTGGCAAACTAGGTTCTCACGATACAGCCTTGATACTTGAGTGTCATTCATCATGAAGATAAGCAATATTCATAATCTGTAGTGCCTCATTTGAAGTTGAGCAAAGTCATTTTCTGTTTTTGGGCTTTTTTAAACCTTATTTTCTCGTTGCTGTGCAAAAATCTATCCCCGGTCAAATGACATTTAAATGAATGTGATACACATACTGTACAGGGAACACACTTAAATATGCAATTGTTTGCAAATGTACAATTTGCAAAAAAAAAAAAAAAAACTATTGAACATACCACTACTTCTGTTTTTGTTTCCTGATATGTACAGTTCAGCAAATAAACAGTAATTGCATGTTCAGAAGCTCATAAGTGTGTCTCTGTAGATGTAACCTTATTTGCTCTTAGAAAATCAATTAAGCATCTCATTTGACCAGTGGTGTTATGATCTTTGCATATGATTGCATGTATGTTTAAATAATTAACTTTAAATACTCCCTTAAATACTGAAAAATATTCATAGATTTTACTGTAATGTTGCTGGAATCAGGTAATTTGAATCGGAAAATGTTACAGTAAATCAATTAATAATCCACTCACTTAAATTGGTCTTTTATCATACCTTAAAGTTTGTCTAGCAAAAAAAATTTCATTTTTAATATTTGTGAGAAGAGCCCAGTTCTGCGTTCTCCAGACACCGGGTGTGGGATCTCCAGGGACAAAACTCGCCAAGACATTTTTGTGCATCTTCGCATAGGTATAAATCAGCCTTTACAATCCAGCGTGCACCACAAAGAAACAAAACACAAGCAGGACCTTTTAACACATCACACACTTCTGCATGAACAGTAGAGGGCGCTGCCCAAGATTCTCCATATCTGTGTGTGTGTGTCTGAGCATTTTGTTGACTCCATTTGGCAAGTTGACCAGGCTATATGTATGAAATGCTTAAGGAGAATTCTTCATATTCTTTTGTTGATTTTTTTTGAAAATAGAGAATATAAATAGACGATGAGCGTTACTCGGCAGCCTTTTGATACACACCATTAAATTAAGCTTTTTTTTTTTCCTTTCTTTTCTTTTTTTTTTTTTTTAAACAAACAAGGCAATGCTTTATCCATTGCATGCGATCCTGACCTGTTATGGATACACACCTAACAATGAATAAAGAGAGCAAATTTTTATACTGTTTTTTTTCTCTCATGATCCTAATATACATTTAGAAAACCAACAAAAATAAAAAACGCTTTAAGATTTCTCAGCTTGACGATAATGCCACCCAAAAGATCATTTCTGCACACAGTCCGTATGGACAAATTTCTTTTCTTTTTTTTTTTCGCCCAATGCAAACCAAACGCAAACCCCAACCCGCAAGAAAATAAGTAGCTAAAGCCCAGCCGCAGTGGGATTCGGGATTAGCAACATTAGCCTTGATCCAACCCTGCGGCTTTCCACTCTGGCCGCTCAAAGGGTCATGCTCCGCCACGCACTTTGCCAGAAAGTAAATTAGCTGCCAATAGCCAATGGCAAATAATGACAAGTGGTCTGCGTTTATGCTAACCTCCCTCATGAGTTGTCAGTGACTGTTAGCCATGTTAGCATCTTGCATTGTTGAAAAAGACCTCATAGAAGGACACATAGACACAGTGAGTATACTAAATGCTGATGGACGCCCTCAGATGTTCCAGGAACCTTCAAACATAAATTGCAACCAACCGTTTTCCTTTAAACACAAATACTAACATCCCTCAAACCACCACAACAGACCTTCTGTTCCAAAAAAAAAAAAACATCAAAAAACTCCAGTAGAATAAAACACGAGAAAAAAATATACACTGCTTCTGAAAAGAAAAAAAAAAAAAACACAAATCAAAACAATAAACAATCGTCAAATTCCACTTATTTCTGACATTTTAGACAAAGCAAGTGTTTTTACTGTCTCTTTCCAATACACATTCATGTCCTCAACATCACCTTCTCTTCGCTTGCTGTGCACATCCATCCATCCCTCCATCCGTCCCTTCATCCATCCCTCCATCCATGAAGTCAAAAATCAGTGAGCCTGCCCCCCAGTCTGAGCTCCTTCCATTCAGGCGCTCTTCACCCGGTGGGAATGTACATGTGCGAGAAACAGAAGTTTCTTTGTTGTTGTTGTTGTTTTTGTTTACATGTCTCTGTGTCTCACAAAAACAGCTCAGGTGTTTGGCTGCTGAATGAAAAGTTCTGCTTTTTTGTTGTTTTCTTCTCTCTTTTGTGAAAGTCTGCTGATGAATCCACGTTGTGGAGAAAATGGCAGTGGTGACTTGTGTCTCGGGAAATCCTTGTGTAGATGTCGTGGCGTCTCCGTGGCTAAGCCTGGGGGACAAAAAGATGGCAGGGAGGGGGACAGTATTGACATATGCAGTCTCCTTGAAAATGAACAGCAATACATACATTCACACGTCTATGGTACCAGTCAGAATGTCTGGACACCACTAATCCCTGAGGAATGGACAGTCTAAAACAAGCTAGCTAAATTACTCTGAAAAACCCAACAGGTTCTAGGCATTACACCAATCAGCCACATCATTAAAACCACTGACAGGTGAAGTGAGGAACATCGGTGAACTCCTTACTGTGACACTTTTCAGGAAGTGAGATATATTAGACAGTGAGAGAACGGTCAGTTCTTGAAGTTCATGTGTTGGAAGCAGGAAAAATTGTCAAGCGAAAGGATCTTAGGTGATTCGGTCAAAGCATCTTCAAACCAGCAGCTGAACTGTGGGGTATTTCTGGTTAGGCGTGGTCAGTACCTACCAAAAGTCTGACAGATGAACCAACGACAGGGTCACCTGTAAATTGCAACACAGCTCGCTGCGAATGGGGCTGTGGCCCAGACAGAGCGCCCATGCTGACCCCTGTCTGCCACCAAAAGTATCGAGAGTACAGAATCCGAACTGGAATCGAGAGTACAGAATCCATGGAGCAATGGAAGAAGGTGGTCTGGTCTGATGAATTTTCTTTTACATCACAGGGACGGGCGGGTGTATATACAACACATACCTGGAGAAGAGATGGCAAGAGGATACAGTTTGAGGCAGCCTGATGTTCTCCTGGGGAACCTTGGATCCTGCATCCATGTGCATGTCACTCTGACACGTCCCACCTACCTAAACACTGTAGTAATACAAACCTTAAATGTATTCCCCAATGGTATTGTCGTCTTTCAGTACGATATGTGCTCTGCCACACTGTAAACAATATTCAGAAACGGTTTGAGGAACATGACGAAGAGCTCAAGGTGTTAACTTCCAAATTTCCCAGATCTCAATCCGATCAGGCCTCTTTGGGACGTGATGAACAAACTAGTCCAATCCATGTAGGCATCACCTTACTCACAACACTTCAGCTGTATCATCTTGGTGCAGATACCACAGCACACGTTCGGAGGTCTTGTGGAGTCCATACATCCATAATGGGTCAAAGCTGTTTTGGTAGCATGAGGGGGACCTGCACAATTATCAGGCAGGTGGTCCTAATGTTATGGCTGATTTGACCAAGGGTGTCCAAACTTATGCATACAATTATGACTATGATACTATACTTTAGAATTCATACACTAATTGTATTAATCTAAGCATAAATGTTTAGATCAACATCACAAACCTTTGACTGGTACAGCAGTAAGATGTGTTACTAAGAATCCCATATGAAAATATAACATGCGAAATATTTTCCAATGAAAACATTAAATCTTGAATTTTCCATCTGCAGGACCAGTATTTTCATATGGGATTGTGTTAAAGTAGCTACAGCACTAGCATGCTACGTTTTAACAGCAGCACTACAGCATCGAAATGGATTCAAAATGAGTGGGAACGCGGCAACAAGAATGAGGATGGGAGATCATGAAGATGACATGAAGGCATTATTAAGGATGTACTTTACTGCTGTGACTTACCTTCCCATATCTTAAACCGAGACAAGATCATTAGCCTATACGAAGACCCAGTTAATGTGAAAGATCATTTTCTGGAAGGAAAATGGAGCCCTGTGGATTATCACCCAAAATATATCCCAAAGTCAACATGGGCAGCCGAGGCCCTTTTGCCTCTGAATGGAGGGAAGCAGGATGACATGGAGAGGGAGGTGATGTGTTTGCCAAGCTAAAGCAGGGAAATGTTAAAGTCTAGCAACTTTAAAGGAGAATTCCGTGGATTTTTCAGGATTTCTGCATGTTTTATTAGATGTGTTTGATTGTACACACTCATTTCTTTTCAATGGTAGCGAATGGAACCAGACATCTCCAACACAAATCTGACTATTTTATTTACTATCAACCCTGAAACAAGGACGCAGTGTCACTGATGTGAAGTACCACTTTTTTGAAGCACCAAATGTAATTTGAGTCCTATTAGCACCCCCTTGTGGAGGGTCTACAGTGGAGTGAATGAATGTAAGTGGGTGGGTGTGTTAAATGGCAGGCTCCTAAAGTGCACTACTTTGCCATGCAATGGCCTGTATAATATACCCCTCAACTAAAAGTTACGTTTCAGGACAAAAATGTCAAAGGTCTCAGACATCAGGCCACGTCTTTGTAACCATTTCATGAAACTATTTCTGTTTTCTTTTAGAGCATGGGTGTGGAACTCCGGTCCTGGAGGTTCGTGGTCCAGCACGCTTTGGTGATTTCCCTGCTCAGAAACACCTGGTTCACCTCACCAGTTAATTGTCAGGTTTAGTGAATGTGTTTGAGGAGGAGAACCATCAAACTGTGCTGGACACCGGCGCTCCAGGACCCCTGCTTTAGAGTCTTTAAAACTGTTCAGCTGTCTAGTTCTATTCACCACCACTGTGAACAACACTGATGCAACTATCTTTCATTAAATAATGCAGAAACCCAGAGACTCCTCTTAACCATGGGACACAGGGCGGGCAGTTTGGAGGAGCAATCTGTCCAGCCGACAGGCACCACTGATCTCTTCCAAATTTGTATCGCATGAAAAATAAATGAATATGTTAATGGAGGATGTTAAACAGAGTGGCAGGCAGGCACTGGCATTGACTGTTAAGCGTGTCTAAAAAAAAAAGCACTGAAACGGGGGTGGGCGTGAGGGTTACCCGAACAGGAACAGAACTGAACACAGCAGAACCTACCATGCATGCATTTACACCCAGGAGTCAACAGGCTGAGGCTTGACGTCGCAAGCGTCCACAAGACTGATCGCCGGCCTGTTGCTCCGAATGTAGTGCTTCCTATTCATGTCATTCTGCAGTAACAGAAAGGTTAAAAGGTCAACAAAAAAAACCACTTTTATACAGAGAAGGAGAAAGAATCAAAGGGTCAAAGCAGCAAGAGTTAGTCCTCATGATGAGGTAGCATCAAGTAAAATGAGAGAAAAGACAGAGGGAGGGGGGTAAAAACATCCATGCAACTTACAACAGGCAAACAAGGGAAGATTTTTTTTTTACATTTTCCAGAAAAAAAAACATAATAAAAAACAAAACAAAACTGGAACTGACTGCAGGTGTAGAAGCAGGGCTGGTGTGGTGGCCGCAGTGCCTCAAACGTACACAAGGGGGAAGCTGTGAGCCACGTGGTACAAAATCATCACCTTCGCATCTCGGAAGGGCAGAAGGCCGCGCTAACCTTATTGGACTGTGAACAACAGAATCCGATTCCAAGCCCCAAGTGAGGAAGCCAAAGGCAATCTGGTCGTAAATCAGACTTTTTTTTAGCTTTTTCAGAAGGCCTCAACAATAAGTAAGGGACTGCTGATCAATCTCATCAGCCATTTGGTACTGGATGACTAAGATCTATTAAATAAAACCCTAAAGAGGCTCCCTCTCTTTCCAAATCATGCTCCACACCCTCCCCCGACCTCATTTAGCACCCAAAATAAGAGGTCTTTACAATCTCCATTTTAATTACTTCAAAATTTACACCGTGGTTCAGGCTGCTGAGCCCTACAGTCTCCACCGACTCAGCAAACAACAGCTTGTACACCGTTTACCTGCTAGACAGGGAGGGAGAAGTCTAGCCGTGCACTGGCAACAGCAAAGTGACTACACTGCTGGGAAACACAGTGATTGCTAGATCGACCCTTTAGTTTTGCAAATGGAAATGTCACTGGCATGTGTTTTGTTCAGGGTTCTAGAGAATAGCAGCAAAATTCGACCCTAATGGTGGCACTTTTGTTTCTACAGTCAAGTTTCCAAGAAAAAAAGGCAGGAACGTAGTTGATACTGAGGGCGCTACATTATGTTAAATCAACAGCCATCAGTAATTATAGTCAAATAGTATTAAAATATGTCTTCATTCATGTTTGTCATTATAACCCAGCTATACTTCAGAGATGCATCCTACATTACTCTTTAATAGTCATATTATTCTAACCGCTAATACTAAGTAAGGGTGAAGGGTGCGCCATGACCAAAAACATCTCCAAAAAGACCATGTGATAGAACAGCTGCTGTCATCCTGCTCAGGAATGAGAGATGTATAAGCATAAATGATCATCATAGGACTGTACGTTATGCTGTGCTTACATCATGACAGTAGGCAGACAATGGCAAATGGGTGCTCTGTATCTTAAAATGGAGCAAAATCCAACTGCCCAGTGCCATTGGTAGCTTATAGTGTCACTGTTCCCAATAGCAGAAAGGGTTCTTTGAGTGATAGCACAAAAGAACTGATTTTGCTTTCCTAAAGAATCTTACAGAAGATGGTTCTTTGCATCTTTAAGGTTCTTCACATTCACATATCCCCTTTACACAAATGGTTCTTTAGGGAACTAAAATGATTTTCTACGGCCTCACTCAAGGAAGCCTGTTAAAAAGTGAACATGTAAACACAGCACTGGAATTTATAATGAGAACTCACTAAAACATTTTTTTAAATCAATTTCCACTGACCTCAGATCACCCAAGACATGTTTGGAGCCCAAATTTGTTTCTTTACTTCAGAACTGGATCTAATGTAGTTAACAAAAACTCAATGGTCACCCAAATCGTTGGTAAAAACATTCCAAAACTTTAAACTGCATCCAGCTCTTCATTAAGGTAGAATATGAAGAGATGTGGTTGTGGTTTTTGACACAGTATAACCTACAGTGAGCTATAAAAATGAATCAAACTTCACATTTCACCACAGGTTGATTTTCACAAAAAAAGTAATGAGGACTGATCTTGGATAGTTTGTGATGATCGCTAAAAGAAAAATCCTCTAGATCGGCACTCTGCAGTTTGTGAAAACAGACCCTGTTGTGCAAAAAGACCTCTCGCAGCTGAAGTTGAGTTAATTTATAAAGCTCACAGTAAGTCAAATTGTGTCCTAAACCACATTCACAAGTCTGCTCAATGTGGTTTGATCAGGCTCGAGGAAGTTTTGGGAATGTTCTTACAGAAAAGATTTGGGAGACTATTGACTTCTTGTGTTAGCAATACAAGCTTCGTAGCTCCACTTCTAAACTAAAGAAGGAAGAATGTGGACTCCAAACATGCCTTGGCTGACTGATCACATCTGGAGAACAACCTGAATCAAAGCAAAATTGAAAAATTCCTTTAAAGAACTGATTTGCACAAAGTGACATTCAAGACATACTTCATTTTGTAGCTTGCCTCTTTAGTTTTACACCTGAACTACGTGGCTAACATAGCTAACGAGTGATAAACGCTGACACCGTTCCATGAAGCTGGTTGGTGGGCTTACACTACCAGTCAAAAGTTTGGACACACCTTCTCATTCAATGATTTCCTTTGGTTTTATTATTGGCTACATTGTAGATTAATATTGAAAACATCACCTATTGCTCTGATGACAGCTTTGCACACTCTTG
>JBBIGA010000040.1:1852551-1868980 GCA_037576975.1 Alestes dentex
GTTCTCATAAACTCAGTATGTTTTCCAAACTTTCAGCAACTGCCCATTGGCTTCTGTTATGAGAGATGTGGAGTTTTCTAAGTACAGAATTGTCTTCACAGTCCAGCTGCAGCAGAAAATACCATGCTGGAACTGCTGGAGGTCTCTGAATTATGGCTGTGAGGACTCCTTTTATTATGCAGATGTTCTAGATGTGAAAATGATCTTACAAGTGTCCTTACATACTACACCTACAGTGAAGATGAGTCGTAAGTTTTCCGTTGTATTATTGGTTACCTTCCCTTTAAATCACACGCTGTGTCTCTGTAGAACCCAGTCTATGTTGAGCTGCTCTAATGTGAATATTCCTCAAACTTTAGAACTTGCATGATGCTCCAGGATCACGCTTTGGTCTTTGCATCCATGTGTGGTAGAGCTCTGGACGAGGCCCCTACATCCACATCGAAGTGCACCCCAAATCCAGTCAGTCAGGACATGTTTGGTGTCTGAAGTTTTCTTCTTGGAACTAACAAGTAAAAGAACCTTTTAGCATGTCTAAATCATCACACACTCTCCTCAAACTGCGTCAAGGGCCAGTATCCTGGAATATTTTAATTTGAAATCAGTTTGATCTATAAATCTTGTCCAGTCCAAGTCCGTGTATGTCAACCTGGATTGTTTTATTGAAAGGGCACAATACAGGGTGGCCAGTCACAAAAGATGATTCACATATACCAGGAAAATGGTCTTTAAACAATGAGCACAAAAAAAGTAGATCATAAAGATCACATTACTGAGAGAACATGATCTCACTACAAGATAGTGTTCTATTTCATAACTGACATGTTAGGCACTTAGAATCACAAGATGTTAATTTCTAAATTACGTGACGTAACGTGATAGACACGCTAAAAAGTTTGTTTTGCTTGATAGCAGTGCGTTACTGTAAATAAACAGGTCTGTTAGGATTAGGCAACACTGTTTGAGGAGGCTGTAGGTCGGACATGAACTTTGGTGGACACACCAGACATGCCATGGCTGATTGAATTAGTTTGAGGTGTGAAATTTGATATTTGTCCAGACTATCTCTGTAAACTAATAAATAAACAATCCCATCATGTTTTGACAACACAGCATGACTGAACGATGCCACGATGCAATATTCATCCTAACTACGCTGAAGCTCTGCTGCAACCCTAAGGCCTGTTAGCAGTCTCCAGGATCCACTGACCTCTGCACCCCCACGTTTGTTTGTGTCCCTGTTTGTTTTTGTTTATCTCGACCTCCCCCGTCAGCTGGGCGTTCAGGTTCAACGTGGCTGACGGTCCAACGCACTCCTAAAGTACATGGTCCATCGTATCATGATAGTTCATGTTTGTGGCAAAAACGGGAGAGGTGGTGAAACTGACGCATGTCTATTTTAAAGGTAATAAAGAAGGTTTTGAACAAGCCTGTTTTATTTATTTATTCACTTATTAATGCTATACGTCAGCCAAGCCTTGCAGTACTGCTGACCTCAGCTCAGATTTTGTCCATTTAGGAAACGGCCTCTAATATTTCCAATGAATCTGGCTCCCCCTAGTGGACACATTAGTTCACAGAGGGTTTAAGTTTTAAGAATGGGGATTTAAGAATGAGTCTGAATGCTAAAATGGGAAAGAAAAAAAATGAGTAGCACAATCAGTGACTATTGTAAATGGGAAAATATAGTCTGTAATATAACAGTTTATATGTTAAACTATCAAAGTTCATTTGCTGGTGTTTTGCAATTTGGCTGTCAGGTTTTAGAAACTGGGCCTCAATCAAAATGAATTTTCAAAATGAGTAATAAATAATGAGCTGTATATTGAAAAATGAATTTGAATTCATTTTGAGTTTTAGAGAAATTTTCACCGTTTTTTTTTTTTTATATAAATAGAAAATGGTATTGCCTGTAACATTAGCACCAGAACTGCTAGAAATGAACAAATATTAATTTGTTTTAAAAGTCTAAGACTGGTTTTCCAAAGACTGGTTCTAAGCAGGACAATAATGGTGTACACAAAATACACCATGTTACACTTTCATGCTTTTTGGCTTTAAATAACCCACAAAGAGTTAACTTTGTTCATTGAGAGACATATAAATGTTGCACAAGTGACATTTAACATTTTAACCTTTATGTGTAATATAAAACGTGAATTTCAATATAAATGCCATTTTGCCAACATCAGTGTCTGACCTCATAAATGCTCTACAGAATGAATGGACACAAATTCCCACAGAAACTCCAACTTCTTGTGGAAAGTCTTCCAAGAAGAGTGGAAGCTGTTATAGCTGCAGAGGGGACCAACTCCATATTAAAGTCTTTGGGTTTGAATGAAGTGTCATTCAAAAAGTGTGCACATGCTTCAATATAGAAAAATTACCAATATACAAGCACGTGGTCCTCGCGTGTCGCGTCATCAATACGTCATTACGCCGAGCGCTGCCTTAGACTAGGGAACCTGTACGTGGCTCCGGGTGCGTCTCAACACACCAACACACTAGCACTTGCACCCTAGCTAGAATTTGAAAAATGGAGGCGTTCAGACTGTCCGCATGATCCAAAAGTAGCCAGCTGCTTCCTGTTGGTGGGTCAGAGTGGTGCATCGCTGGCTGCCCACTGTTTTAGGGCAAGTCAAGTGGGTTTTATTTTCATTTAAACCATTAACAGCAGCACACAGTCATACGAAACAATGTTCCTCCAGTACCAGGTTGCAGCACAAGAACACAAGAAAACACCACAAGACCACTAGAGCCGACAGAACAAAAGGGAGTGCAAGAAAAACACAAGACCAACAAAACAACCGGACATTTAGTGCAGTCAACGATCGCTACCGTACACGTCTGAATGAACTCAGTATAGTGACAGTATAATTTACTTGTCTTAGTGGGTTAAGTGCAGAGAAGCTGAGTCATTTTGTCCGGGACCAATATAGTATGTAAAAAATAATAAGTCAGTGCTGCAACCTTAGCGCCCTAGGTCCATGGCACGGGGCGCGTATTTACCCCAGGCATGGCGGTTAGGGAGTTGGCCCTGCAATCAGAAGGGTGTGGGTTCGAAACCCAAGCTTGCCAGTGAGCGATGTACCGCCCCCACGCACTGACGGCACTGTCTGGGCCCATTGTCGGCAGCGCACTGCTTCACTTGGTGAATGGGTTAACGTTATTTCCTCGGGTTTCAATATAATGAGAATGTAAAATATAAAAAAATCTAAAGCAAAAAAGTCCTGGGTGGTACAGCCTTGTAGGTTGCTAGCACCCTAGGTAGGGCACACTGGGCGAGCGTATTGGGACTCCCCCCGGTGAGATTAGTTTAATCTGAGGGGGGGAGAGGGAGGGGAAGCCATATGGTTCCAGAAGCGCTGAAATCTCTCCCAGACGCGGCACATATGTCGGACAAACGCGAGCCGGCGACGAGGAAATGGTCATTTCTCTGGCTGGCGTCAGAGAGTTTGACGGCCTGACTGGGAGAGTGGGAAAGTGGGATTAATGTGGAGGAGGAGGGCTGCGTAGCCGGAGCCTAGTCATCCCCCGTCGCCTCTCCGTCCTCTCAGGGCTGAGGGAGGCTGGCCGGCTGAACACACGCCCGGGGGACTCTGGGTCTTCTTGTCCTCCTCTTCTTACCGCTGCATTTTCCTCTGTGTTTTTGATTTCGGGTGTTTGTTTTTGCACCTCAGACTCACTAGCGACGAACTAGCCCAGTGAGGCTAGTCGTCGTTCGCTTGCTAATTATCCTCGTCCGTTTCTAAAGATGCTCAGTAGACAGAATTAGCCCGTTATCCCCTCGCTTTCGGAGAGATTTCACGACCTACAGGGGGTTTCGGCACGACTCGGGGACGTTTTCCTGACCCCTACCCTCCTACTCCGGCTCTGACAGACCTTCCGACTTATGGACTTGGACTAAATCTCAACACGGAGAATCATTAGCCCGGTTTTCTCCCTCTCCTCTCTCAATTTCTGACTCTTCTCTCTTTCTGTCTCTTTCTCTGACAAAAACATTTCACGGCGAAGATGTCGGCCAAAGAGCCCAAAGAAAAACAGTCCACCACTGAGCGCATCATTAAAAGTAAGTTCTACTCAGGAGCTCTTCTCGACCCTGGCTCAAGGCCTTCACCTTCACCTTCTCCAAGGGTTCCTGGAAAAGGCAGCTCCGTTTGAGTTTTTTCTGTGGACGGTGGTTTGATTCTCAGTGATGGAATCAGTTGTTTATGGTTCTATATGAGTTGTCACACCTTTTGGTTTTATGTAGAACCACATACAACTGGTTCTTTAGAAAATGCAACTTCATTCGAGTCATTCTTGGGGTGGGGGATTGGTTCTCAGCGATGGAACCTTTTGCTTAGGGTTCTATATCAGGTGTCACACCTTCTGGTGCTATGTAGAAGCATGTACAACTAGTTCTTTAGAAAATGTAACTCTGTTTAAGTCTTTTCTCTGGACAGTGGGTTGTTTCTGGTTCTGTCTGAGCTGTCACACGTTTTGGTACTATATATAGAGCCATATACAACTGGTTCTTTAGAAAAGGCAACTTCATTTGAGTCTTTTTCTGGATGGTGGAGTGGTTCTCAGTGATGGAACCTGTGGTTTATGGCTCTATATGAATTGTCACACCTTTTTGTGCTCTGTAGAACCAAATGCAACCGGTTCTCTAGAAAAGGCAACTCCTCTTGAGCCTATCTCTGGATAGTGAGTTGGTTCTCATTGATTGAATCGGTTGTTTATGGTTCTAAATGAGTTAACACACATTTTGGTACTATATATAACCACATGCAGCCAGTTCTGTAGAAAAGGCAACTTCATTTGAGTATTTCCCTGGATAGTGGATTGGTTCTCAGTGATGAAATCTCATATTTAAGTCTGTTTGAATTGTCACACCTTTTGTTAACATATAGAACCACATGCAAGCAGTTCTTTCGGGAAGGCAATTCCGTTTGAATGTTTTTGCAGGATGGTGGATAGGTTATCAGTGATATATAGAATGTATAGAACTATAGACTATATAGAACGATATGCAACCAGTTCTTTAGAAAAGGCAACTCCTTTTGAGTCTTCCTCGATGCATTGGTTGTCTATGGTTCTATTTGAGTTAAGGCATTTTGGTATAGAAGCATTTATGACACATTCATCAGTAAAGCCAACTCCGCTTGGTTCTTGATCTGAAGAGTTAAGAAATTCTTAGTGATGGAGCTTGATGTTTATCTTTCCGTGTAATTGCTAAAATTGTTCTGTGAGGTATAAAACTTTTGGTACTTTGTAGAACCATATAAAGCAAGTTAGTTAGTAAAGGCCACTCCATTTGAGTCTTTCTCTGGACCAAATATTGGGTTCTAAGCAACTGAAGCTATTACAGGGTACCACTGTTAACTCATAGAACCCTTTTTACTAAGAAGAGAGAGTAGCTTTTTTATATATATATCTTCTTAGCGTTAAGGTAGGTTTTATTATTATCATTGAGACAGGCTGCAGTCTAGCTGTCCTCCATAGTTTGGAGAACTCTTTTCCACCACCCACTACTGATATGCATCACCTGAAGCTTCCCAAAAAGAAATATTTCCAAGTTGTTATAGGTCCCATGATGTCAAGAATAGTCAGCCAGTCTTAAGCGGTGGTTCTTAATGGGGAAATTCCACTTTGTTCACAATTCCTACCCAGTTTAATGGCTGTAAAGGTGTAAACAAAGGTACTTAGGCTAAAGCAGCCAAATTATTTACAGTGGTGGTGTAAGGAACCAGACATCCGCCATTGAAAAGCTCCTGAACATTTGTTTCCCTCAAATGAAGTGGTTGTGTTTTTGACATTGTTTCACCAGAGTTTTGCGAACATATAAATGTATCAGTTTATTTTCAGGTTGCAGGGTGCTGTGAGGCAAGTAAATAAATATGGCTCTATTTGACTCCATCACCACCACTGTAAAGAAATTGGAGTTGCCAATGAAAGAAATATTGAAGTCATGAGAACTCCTCTAAATGCCTGTTACATTTCAGCCACTGAAAGCTGGTGGAATTTGGTGGAAGTCCCCCTCAAGGGTATTTCTGAAGAATCTGCTCCACCCGAATTGTGGAAGAAGATTCCTCTTGATTTTCCCTTTTCCAGTGTGTGTGTGTGAGTTGAATGCTCTGTAGTAGTTGTTTTATGTGTTACAGAGAGAATTCCTTTAAACAGGCAAGGATACACATGGCTAATTTCTTGATTGAGTGAACTCCTACAACATTGTATCCTACAACATCGTATCCACTGTAACATTGTTTGATCTGAGTATTGTGTGTCACGAGTCAGGTTTTGCAGACTTGAGGAAGATCTATTTCTGAAGCACCCACTGTGTCTCGGTGACTGTGTGTCACGCTTGCAGAAGTTGGCAGTAGCCTAAAATGTTATCCCTGTGTTTGTTTGGTCTGGGGCCCTGGCGTGAGTGGCTCTTGACTCAGAATCAGCAGAGCGAGAACAGGGACTGTTTACTGAATCTGCTGCCTCAGTAAAGCAGGAAGGATGCTTGGTGGCATCCATATGGACCAGAGTTCCAATAAACAGTCGTGAATTATCTTTACCTCAGTCGCCCTGCATCAGGGTTTTCGATGTCTCCAGTTAGTGAAAGTTTTTTTTTGTTTTTTTTTTTTACCAGTGCTAAACAGGCCTATATTCCCTGTCACTTGAGTCCAGAGACTCTTTGTTACCAAATTAACCGTTAAATCTTGTTTTGGGGGGGTTTTGTATCTGGCTTGTTTTCACATGACCCACAATCACTTTGGTTTCTTGGCTTAATTGTCAACAACACTGAACATAATTTCTTTCCTTTTATTTGATCGCAGAATTTGATACCAGGTCAAAACAGAGATGACCTGGATGTCCTCACCACTCCATCCCTCCCTCCCTAATGAGTGGTGGATTTCAGTTGATTCACCAGGAGACTCAAAAACTCAAACCCATGATGCAGAACTGCTCGGTTCCAGTCAGTACCCCAGGAGATACTTTCTCCAGACTTGTATGATTGTTTATTTATTTATT
The DNA here is from genome assembly GCA_037576975.1 of Alestes dentex. Taxonomy (NCBI): domain Eukaryota; kingdom Metazoa; phylum Chordata; class Actinopteri; order Characiformes; family Alestidae; genus Alestes; species Alestes dentex. The sequence goes on from JBBIGA010000040.1 coordinate 1,859,557, forward strand.
GATTGGCAAGAATCTGCTCCGAGAACGAAGCCTGTGCAAGTTAAACGGAGAGAGGTAAGGAAAGAATGAGTTGGGAAGCCAATCACGTCCCACTTGAGTTCCCGATTCAGAAGAGCCAAGGTAGAAGACTTGTTAGGAGGGAGCCGGCAGCTTTGTTTGGAACGGTGGGTACCGCGCAGGAAAAAGACAGATACAGACTTCTTTAGGAAAGAGGGAGAAGGACTGACTGCTGATGTTGCCCCTGCCAGGAATGCTGAGATCTCAGAGCTCATATTCAACTCTAATATATGTCAAGTTAGATATGCACAAAAGTTGAGCTTTTTAGCGTGATGGACCAATCAAGTGCAGTAGATTAGCCCTGCACCGAAACGGCACCAAAGTTTCAGTCTCAAAAATGGAACGCAAATTCCTGATGTAAGAGATGCTTTTATAATACAGATACGAGGTATCATCACATCCCATATGTCAGATGTTTAAGTAATCTTGCACAAAAGTACCAAACGCAAGTCTTACCCAGTGCACGTTTCTACTTGGTAAAAAAAAAAGACTATTTTAAGGACCCACGTGTACAGAAGTGATTTGTTTTTCTTGTGCTACTTGCTGGAATACTTGCTATTTTTGGGAAGCAGAAGTCCTGCCCTTGCTGACAGAATTTTGCACCTGGTTTCCAGGCCTCCTGATCTTAGTGTCCAGATGTTCGCCCATGTGCTGCTTGGTGGACAACCAGTAAAGACCATTAATGGATCTGTTTTTGATTGATGTACATGTTTTTCTCTTCCATACTGCAGCATCCTGGGGCTACAGTCACCCACCCAGCAGGGTATGGTCTTAATAGAGACCATGGTTGAATTTGCCAGTTTTGAGGGTTCAGATTGGAAATGGCCAACGTTTTATTTCAAATATGCATGCAGGGAAGGTGAAAACACAACTGGTGATGCGTGACTGATTAAAAGGCTTTGAATTGAGTTTGAACCAGAGTTGGAGAGTCTTTCTCCTGTCTGTGTCATTCCCTGACCTGGACATTCTCCCTCTACATGACAAACACCCCCATTCAAGTTTAAGCTAAAACTATTGCAAACTGCCCCCTTTTTTTTTTTTTTGGAAAATCTAACAGCGCAGGAGCACCATGCTACACCGATTGCAACGGCAATACCATATGCCTGGTATTTCTCTGCCTGCCTTGGTCTAGTCCTTCATGTCTTCATGTGAAACGAGGGTCAGGATCTTGTTTGCAATGGTGCGAGGCCCTTAAATAAACAGTCTGTGGACCTGGAATCCCTGGCTAATAGAGGCTTTGCCTAATCTCTTCTTACAGCTCGTACCCAGCTTACCGTCCCTTTTCCCAGCCTGCCTCGGGGACCCAGGAGTACTTACTGTTTATTTTTACCGTCGCAGTTGCCAGAGCATGGTTGCTTGTCCTTATAGCAAGGTAATGAAGTTGAGGTGTATAGCAGGTAACTCTTGGCTCAGGGTTGAGTCAGTCTCCCACTCTCACGCAAGGACAAGGCTGTATATGAGCCGCCTCTTTTATACTTTCATATAGAAAAGTTCCACACAGTGGCTTCATGGGGATCATCCCCATGCACTTGTGCCCTCAGAACTTTACTTGGCCAGCTTGCTAAGCTGTTGGTGTGAGGGGAAATCACGACTAAGCAAGTGGACATCCACAGTTCCTTTTCAAGGATTATGCCTGTGGGTCAGATACTTGAACCATTCACTGTCGTCCCAGCTAGCTTTGGGCAGATTAATGATATTATTGCATTGAATTTATATATGTGCTGTGTAAGCTATCTATCTAGTATGTTTTACATTTACTGCATTTGGCAGGCACTCTTATCCAGAGTGACATACGTGGGTGCGTTGTAATCCACTAGAAAACAAGTTCCTCACACTAATAAGCCTAGACTTAAAAGTAAGAGCTTCTAGTATATTAAGATGCGATCAGAGATGGAGCTAGTCCACCAGGACCCTCTCAGATCACACACAAAACAAATTACCTTTTTTTTTTAGGTTATTTGCTAAGTTTGTAATGAACATGTAGGCTAGATGTTCTCCTCAGAACTCCTCAGAGGGTCTTCAGTCTCCAATTGAAGACAGTGAGGGTCTCAGCAGTTCTGATGGTCAGGGGAGGTTTGTTCCATCATTTTAGTGCGAAAACTGAGAAAAGTCTTAATGCAGGTCTTTCAACTTTGAGAAGAGATGGGTCAAGTTGGGCTGTGCTTGATGCTCTAAAAGGGTGAGCTGAGACCCATGGTTTTTGCTTTGAAGACGAGCTCTAATGGAGAACCACAGGAACCCAGTGAAGGGTTCACAGTAGTGGAGAGGTTTGGGAGAAATTTGGTGTATTGAAGACCCAGATGTGCTGTTCATTCTGGATCATCTGTAGACGTCTTGTGGTCTTCAGAGGAAGGTCAGTCAGGAATGAGTTACAGTCGTCAAGTCTTGATGACAAGTGACTGGACGAGTATCTGAGTAGTACAAACTTACAAAATTATTTAAATATTTCTAAGCTAGTGAGGCCCAGTGGATATGCCATGTCCTTGTAATGGCTTTTCCTGCAACTCGAACGATGCACGTGCCAGCCGTCACCCTCGCAGTGTCAGTGGTTTCTTGTGTTTTGAGGAGACCTAGCTAGCGGTTGCGGTTGGACATGACTGAATTGGGAGAAACTGGGAAACAATGCAAAAATTTGACAGGCCATTACCTCTGCTGTGGCACCATAAATCTGTATTCTCTCAAATACTGTGTGGACCATTTAGTTGAAAAAAATAGTGGTAATAATGGATGACTAGGCTGCACATTCGATTCTTTGTTCAGGACTGCAGTAACCTCAGGGCTTTTGATATTATAGAAGGATTTTGGTGTTTCTCCAGAAAGTCTTGTGATCTGGCAAAAATATGATACTTCAAGAAATGTTCACAGTGTTCAGAACTTGTAATGGACAAAAAAGCCAGCCACGTTTTATTAAACTCTATAAACAACAAATACAGATCATTCTGTGCAACATGTTACGCACTGCGCTGCTCTTAATCAAATTAGCCAGACCTCATTATGCTGTCTTTGAAATGAAATCCCCAGTTGGTCGGAGTTCTAGAAGCACAGGCCGTGTCCACAGGATGCTCAGAAAAGCGTAATCAAAATTAGAAAAGATGGTTTAGCCCAGAGGAAATTGTTTGTGCTGCAACGGTACAGATACAAAAGAAAACGCTTGAGAGATACACACACACACACACACACACACACACACACATCTATCTATATATCTATATATATATGTGTGTGTGTGTATATGTGTGTATATGCATAACGATATAGATATATACGTATGTATGTCTGTGTGGGAATGAATGTACATGCATGCACAAAATCAAAAGTCAGTAAAAGATATAAATACTAGATAAATTGAATATTGCAGAATATTGTTCTATACCTTATCACAGTCATGATAAATGTCCCAGTGTTCACTAGAAATCACCAGTGCTTTATATGAGATTGTAGTTCCCTCAAAAATGGAGTCAAAGAAAATGCGAAGAAAAACTCCCTAATTGCATAAAAGGGAACCATTCTGGTTTCCGCCCCAGTTTAGCATAATGAGCCGAGTTATGTGTTCTGAGATAAGCTTGCAAATTAGTGGTATTTCAACCCTTGCTAATAATCCGTCTCTGCAGAGAGGGTGCCGTTAATGTCCAGTGGCTCACCAAAATATTGCCAAACTTGATGTGTTATAAAAGAAGCAGAAGTAGAAGCGAGTCTAAACAGTAATTATATGGTCATTATGTAATGGGTGGGAGCCCACCAGCTAGGGCACGGCTCTGGAATACTCACATGGTCCTTGTTACTGAATCTGCATGATCTTGTTTATGACTGTAATTCTGTGTAAATTCAACATTCTCGTTCACCGTTGGTGCCCGTGACCTGGTTTGAAAAATCAAAATGACTGTTAGCGCTGCTGTTGCCTCCCAGGTCATTGCAGCTCGACCCCACTTTCTATCATTATTTTTGCACCGAATGCGGCCGCTGACCCTCTGGGTGTAGACCTGCTTGCGCTGTGGTGGATTTCTAAAGTTCTGGTTTTATGGAAGCAACTTGGCTGGTCGATTTTGTCTGGGCCGTGGATGTGTGCCATATCTTTGAAACAAGGAGACGTATTAACTGTGCTGATTCAAGTTGACTTCTCCCTTTATGGGTTTGATCCTCTCCCAAACAGTCGCATGTCAGATACCCCAATCGAGCCATAAACTGTTGTCAAGCTTGCATTGTTTCCGTACTTAGTCACAGAAAGAATGCTTCATAAGAGCAGCTGTGTGGAATTAGGGTTTGGGTTCCGCCGAAGACCAAAAATAATCCCGTCATAAAACGTCAAATTTGACTATTAATCAGCTGGGAGTTGCGTAGCGAACGATTCCCGTCTGGAATGCTCCGAGATGAGGCATCGTGTACACACAGCGGCTGGGCCGAGGACGTGCCCTTCTGGAACCAAATTTAGACTTTTGGCCAGTCACAGACTGGGTGGAAGAGATTCACTGGGGAATGCTTTGGCAGTTGCCATTGTTTGGAATGCTGGGAATTTGTGGGATACCGTTTAAATTCACCACTCTGATGCAGTTAGGGAAGTTTTGATATTTTAGACTGAATTGGCCTGGCCAGACCTGCCTGCTGAAGTTCGGAGCTCGAGCCCGGAATGAAACCAATACTACATGTATGCAAGTTTATCCCATTGAATCAAGCAGGCAGCCTGTGTTAATGTGACCTTAAGGCTGGATCAGAAGCAGAAAACATAATTGATCCTGGAGAAGTTGGTTGTTATTACTATGTCACACAGAGATGAGAACAGTATAAAATGTAAAGTCTAAAAATCTAAAACCTCTGCAGAAAAACACTATGCTATATACACATGCAAATGAGCTCTGTTCTGATTGGCTGCCAGGGCTGAAATGCTCTGACTTTTCCTTTAACATGAATTTGCATGGCTAAGCTGCTTAATTAAACAGGTGGATTCATGTAAATGTGTCTCAAAGGTGACTTGTTCAAAACGGGCTGTTTATGCAGCTTCATTAGCGTGTACGGACTAGATAGTGAATCATAATGATAATGCATATAATGGGCTTTTTAAAGGGATATTTAAAAAGCTTCATATTTCGCATGCTGAGATATGAACAGTGGGTTAGGTATGAAATAGTTTAATTTTAATAGTGTAGAAAAACGCTGATTTCTTTACAGTAGTGTTGAACTGAATCAGTGGTAATGTCTACAGCAAAAATATTTTTTATTTTCTTTCCAAGCCCACCAGTGGACCTGCTTGTGTCTGTGGGGAATGCTGATGGTAAAATAGTGGCAAATCTGAAATAAATCCATTTTCTTTAGGGACGGTTTTGTCTCGACACCCTCCATGTATCCCTCCAACATAAAAGGGTTCCAGAAGTTTCTCAAAACTATCTCAACATCGTCTCTGGCATTAAGCAGCGCATTCATAACCATTTCATGAAATAATTTTCTGTGAGGGAGCTGTTAGTGCAGGACGTCTGGTTCCATTCACCACTACTGTAACCAGTTCTGAGTTTCTCTAGAATGGAGCATCCAGACCACTCTGAATGACTCTTTCACCTTTACTGTCTAACTCCGCAGAAGTTTTGAAGAATTAAGGGAAGTCTTTAAATAAAGAAAGGAAACCCTTGAAAATTAAGAGTGCTGAAGCGTTGCAGCATTGCAAACACTAGTTTGAACCCTGAGATAAATCACCTGGACTTGTTAGGTTGTGGTTGGAACTAAAGTTGGTTCTCCAGTTTCAGGATTGGTGGGCCTTAGGCTGCTTCTCCAGGTTCTCTAGCCATTGATTTCAAAACTGTGTAGGCTCCACTGCAGGACTGCGTGTGAAAATTACAGAGGGTTCCTTGTCAGCTTAGTTCTCGGACAACATTTTGGAATGAGCTTCCAACTCACATCAATCTCCACCCACAAATGAACCAGCAATGTGTACCAATGCTTTTTTTTTTTTTTAATAAGATACTAAATATCTTCATGAACATGACCTTATTCTTCACCTTTGTCATACCTATAAAAGCCCACAATGCATGCATTAGATGTCCAATATGAAAGCTGTTTCATGTTCACACCATGTCCCCTCAGCTGTAAAGAGCATCAGTGAATACATGTGGAAATGCACAAACCGGTTCAATGGATCTGGAACCAAACCAGGCATTTTCGCATTTGTTTGTTTTTTCGTGGTGGAGCGGTGCAACACCGAGCCTGTTTGAAGCCCAGGTCCTGCACCTTCCGTGCTCATAAACAGCCATACACATACACAGCTCATTGATTGCTTGATTCAGTTGATTGATTTGGCTCGCTGTAGGTGGGTACGGCTGAGGACTCAGACAGCTCAGACTTGTTTCATGCTCTGCGGCGGTTGCCTCAACATTCCGATCACGCTCCAGACAGCTGACGGATGGAGGGGAGAGCTGTCAAACGCCTGGCCCCCATGCGTCTCCCCGGGCCTCGGCGCGGCTCCCTCCGAAGGCGAGCTACTGCAGCAAATCTTTGAAAGCAGGCCGTCTGGGACTCGTTTTCAAAAGCTGCTGGCAGTCGATATGTCCCGGGTGTTTGGTTATTGTTATGTTTAACTTATTGCACCTGAATTTTGAAGGCCTCCCACCGACTATTCAGACGCTGTTTGCTTCTGAATCATTTTGGCCAGATTTGGGTCTTTCTGTGTCTTTCTGTGACTTGCAATCACTAAATAAAGTTTTTTACCATTGCTTGGATTTTATTACCACAGCAGTTGTCACAGGACAGATATATAGAAAACATATAAGCCTATTTGGGATTACTTAAAAACTTGACCTACTTTTAGGCAAATCTGTGATTATTCAGGAGTGGAATTAGCGCTGGTAATTGGTGGAGTATCAGCATTACTTGTTAGCTCCATTAGCCTCAATGCTCTGTTACAAAACTACAGACATGAAACTCCTTAGCCATTGGAGTCTCATGAGTTGGATGAGATCTGGTGACATTAACACATGTCTGGGGGCAGCTTGGGACTCTTTGGTCTTCTAGCCTGTGCGCTTTTAATGTCCAAAGTACATAAAACAAGCTAGCTAGCTGCATGTAATGTGTTCTCTGTGAATTCTTGCTTGCTTAATTGGCGTTACATTTATGGGGTAGCCACCATATTGTTGATAGTCAGACAGTGGTGACAAGTTCACCATCAAGCCCTGCTTTGAGCGCCGCCTTCATGTGCATTGGATTGGTTTCGAAATTTCATGCTGAGTGTGACCCGTACATTATTATAATGAAAAGCTCCACAACGCTGGTTTGAGCTTCAGGGTTCATCCGGCTCCACTCCGATAGTTTGCCAGCTAGTTTGCTGTCTGTGAAGTTAGTGAGGTTGTGGAAGAGTGAGATAGTAGGAAATATGTCTGACAAGTTATTCCTATGACCTGTTCTGAGTGTAGTGCAATGGTTAGTGGCCCACCATCTGTAGGTATAATTCGTTTTTTTTGGCCAATCTGTCACATTAGTGCAGGACTCGGTGGCAAGGGCGGATGCATTTAGAGCAGGAGGCCGAGCCGCCAACACTCATGCGCCACAGTGGGAGTGGCAGCATCGGCGCTGGACACACAGATACCACTTTTTGAGCAACAGGGATGTGACCCTTGAACCGGTTCACTTCAGGATTCTTTGAAACGTCAAACGATTTCCACCAGGTTTGAATGGAGCCATTGTAATCAAGGATGCTTCAACTGAGGTAATGAAAGTGTAGCAGCACGATGACCATAGTCGTGTTAATTACGTTGATTGCGAGTTTTTGTTCTGGGCTGGACATTCTTTTCTGAAGATCTATTTGCATTGTGCTTGCATTGTGCATCATCATTCTGCTTCCTGTCTGAACTGGAACTTCACGGTTTGCGCTGGAGAAATCTAGCCATCATTTAGATCCAGCTGAGAGCTAACTTGTCAGGTTCCAAACCTATTCCTCTCTAGCGGGAATGCTTTAAACAGTTCAGAGTTTGGTTTGCAAACCAGAACAGCACCTATTCAGAGATCATCTCCATCTGTTCTAAACTGCACTTGCACTTCTGATTAAGCTACATCTTCTTGCTCTATTCCTTATTTAAAGATTTAGCATTTAGAATGCACTGTCCTGAAACTTGAGTCGCTGCCAAATGAATGTAATGCAATGTAACTCCCTGTTGTTGGGAAAGGGGTCTGAGAGAGGACGATGCCAGTAGCTTGCATGGTCTTGACTTCTCGCACAGTTTCCTCTTTTTAATTACGCCACTTGTGGGCCTCGGTCATGGCACAATCTCTCCTTGTTTCATGTGCAGCGGACTTCTCAAAGGCTTCACAGTGGAGAACGCACTCGAACACAGTTTACAATCAAGGGCTGCTCCAACACATTCACGCTTTGTGGGCTTTAACAAGTAACTGATGGTGTTCAAGGGTGTTCATACATTACATGTAAACCTAAATAAATGTAATTGTGAGTCAGATTTCTTTACAGTGGTGAATGGAAGTATGGGGACATGGTGTCTCCAGCACAAAAATATGCATTTTATTTACTGTCCAAACCCAACAGTGAACCTACAGCTGTCTTCTGAATATTTGTACGGATTGTTGTTGATAAATAATGGCAAATATAAACTATATCAGTTTTTTGGTGGAACTGTCTTGTCTCAAAATACCTTGCAATACCTCTGTGCAATAAACATGTTTTGAAAAATAAGCTGTGAGGGAGCTTTCTGGGCTATTAGACTCTCTGTCCGGTTTCATTCACCAGCACTGTGAACAGTTCTTACTCAATGTTTCTTTAGAACTCAGCGTTTCACACCAGACTTAACCGTTTTTTAAAGCATAAATGTTGAAAAATTGGGGAATTCTCATATAACTACTGGTTTTGATGTATCATCATTTACATATCAGTCTTAAAGACACACTAATAAAACTGGCATTCATCAGTGATGGTGCAGATCAGGATTTTTTTTGTGACCTGAACCTGACTCGACCCGTCTCGCAACGTTTCTGCAAGTTATTTATAACTTAGTGGGAAAGCTGCTTTGTCACTTTTTGACCTGCCTCACCCACATCCACCTGTGGGACCTGCGGGTTAAAGGTTGACCCCCTATATGACCCACCCAGTGCTGTTTATATGTAAAGAAAGCTTGAAATATGGTCTTATTCAGTTACAACTACTGCAAAAATACAGCACTGTGCAGAAGTCTTAGGTACCTGAGAAAATTCTACTTAAAAGCTCTTTACTACTGGGCAGTAGTGTTAAGTTAATGTGAAAACAGTAATATTACAATAATAACCATTTCCAGACCTCTTTCATCGCGGAAGTCCAGGATTACTTGTAGCTCCATCTAATACCTGGTTTACTCTTTTTACTTCATTAGATTAAATCAGGTGTGTTGATTATGGAATTTTATAA
>JBBIGA010000040.1:1885913-1899285 GCA_037576975.1 Alestes dentex
CTCCTCTCACAGTGAGACCAGTTGGATGGTAAAACACTACTAGAAGTTCCTCAAAGGTCATTATTGCCATTTTGTTTGAGAGAGAACAAGAGATTTGTTTTCTTTGAATTATTCAGGTTCTGTAAACGCTGCGTCACTTCTTGTAGTTTGATGTTTTGTCATTTCCTTTAAAATGATGGTTTAAAGAACAATATTGATCAGTTCAATACTTGCACTTATTAAAGATATATATGTTTTGCAATATATAGATATATATATATATACATGGAATATGTTATTTTTCCATATAGATTCTTATATGTGTGTGTTTGTGTGTGTGTGCATGTGTGTTTGTGGGTGTGCATATGTTCAAGGACAACACCTTGGTTTCATAAACTGACACACACACACACACACACACACACACACACCAACCACTGGCACGCCTCCTCATGACCTTGTCCCGTCCTTCCACACACACGTGTGTACAGCGCACACACCACGCATGCCTTACGTCACCGCTCTACATGCAGCACAGCTCCGACTCCAGCGCACTCCACCGCCGCTCAAACGGCGCGAGGCAAAAGTGTTCCCCAGAGCACCGTCAGAGCGACCTCCCATTACACGTGGAGAACTAAAGAAAACGACTGATTGGGGGCAGACGATTATCACCGCCCGAGTAGTTCACGCATGAGTGAGAGCGTTTTTCAACCGCACACAAAGTTCAGGCCTGCTGGAGATAAAAACGGAGCTGTGATCAACACGGCGATGACCCGGTCAGGACGACACCACTGTGCAAAACTCTTAGACACCTGAGAAACCTAGACGTAAAACCTGTTTCCTACTGGGCAGTAGTCTTAAGTCAGTGTTAAAACACTAATATTACAATAAATACTAATAACATTAATACAGCAAATCGTGGTTTTATGTACAGTAAATTGTCTCTTAACCATTTCCAGACCCCTTTCCTCATAGAAGCAGTTTTACTTGTAGCTCCATCTAATACCTGGTTTACTCTTTTTAACTTCATTGGATTAAATGGAGTGTGTTGATTATGGAAATTTATAAATCCACACAGTGACTGCAGGAACAGAGCAGAAATCCGGAACCAAACCTGTGTTCTTCTAACCAGCTCACAAAATATATTGATGCTTTTTACTCCCTTCTTGTTTGTTTGTATTTATTCGAATGTTCTTGTGTTTTTACTGGCAGAAAGAAACCCACTGCTGATAGAAATGGCTTCAACCAGTTTGCATAGGAGTTGAAGACTTTTGTAGCATACTGTTTTTCTCAGGACTTCTTTTGGTTTCCTCTTAGGGAAGCTATCTATTTGGTGCCTCTTGACAGTAACATCAGCACTTTACATGGGCTCAGATTCAGCCAAATCTCAGCTAATGGGATAAAGCACTCAATTAACATTACTATGCAATAGGATACTGCATATTAGTCCATAAATGAGCACAATGAACATGCCTACACACTAAAATAGGACTTTTTAGAACATAACCAACCTCAAAGAATGATTCTCATTGAGACAGAGACAGAAGTAGATGTCTTGGGAAGTTCAAAAACGTGATTATAGATATATAAGCCTTTATCTTTATATTGGGATTATCATTACTCTCATTTCTCATCATTGTTAAGATCATACTTCACCCCTCAGCTCAGTGACAATGTTCTCAGGAACTTCAGACCAACACAGTGGGGCTTCACACTTATACCCAAAATGGTGACAGAAGCTGTTCTCACATAATGTTCTGATAATCGGGGTATTAAATTATGGCGCGATGTATTGCATCCTATTTGGATTTTGCTTAACGAATGGTACATTCCAGGAATATTTCACTTTCAGTCGAATTCATATACTTAGACTTCACCAATCCAAATGAAACTTGGTGTGATTGTGGCCCTCCACGGCCGTTATTAAATAAGACTTTTGTGTCCCCAGGTTGGGCGTCTCTAGCATTTTTAGGCAATATCTTGTGAGGTAAAGGTTCAAACTTTACAAAATTTCACACCCTGCATCACTACCACGTTCTCTGGAAACACACCAAATTTTGTGAAACTCATCCATAGGGAGCGCTGCAACTGACATGTTTCAATGTCTTAAGAACCTGGGAAACTTGGATTTTTTTTTTATTTTCACACTTGCCTACATCTCCTCCTGGCTCAAAGGATTAAAGAATTCAAAGATATTTCTGAACAGTAGCTAAAAACGGAGTGATGGAGCAGGGCCCTCCAACAAATGGTACTGAGGGAAGAAAATGGTCCACACTGCTAATCTGGAGCAAGCTAGTTAGCACAGTATGTTAAGTTTCACAGAAAATGGGGGGAAAAAAATCCAAGAACTGAAAAGCAAAGCTCATGGGATTCTGTCCCACCATCGGGATGGCTGGTCTCGTAGGATTAAGAGGGATACAATTTAGGCCATGTTTCTCTGCAGGAGAAGAAAATAGATAAAGCCTAGAAAAAGACGTTTAGATTTTTTTCATTGCATCTCCAATTTTCAGATACCCGTTTGCCTTCTTCTGAGAAATCCCATTTAAACTAAATTTCCAAAAGCCAAGCTCAAGACAGACCAGTTCACCACATGCTGTAAACGTGAGCTTTAGTGCACGTGAAGAAACAAAAAAATTGATCTGAAAATTGGAAAAGAACGATGACATCCGCAACTTCTTCATACAGAAGAACCGAAAGGAGGACCTCCTTTTCTCTGATTTGGCTGTAATTTCACAAGGCACACAAAGAATATTTATACTCAAGGGAATTAAATTCACTCCATGAAGACAAACCTACGCATGCTGGCGGAAAATTGAAGGTGTGACTCTACACTGCCTGTAAACTTACAGTTCACGTATTTACAGTGGTACAGGGAAAAAATTATTTGATCTGCTGCTGAATTTGTAAGTTTGCTGACTTACAAAAAAAGAACAGTCTCTAATTTATGAGGTAGTTTCATTCTTATAGGGAGAGAGAGAGAATATCAACCAAAAATCAAGAAAAAACATGGTGCACAAAAGTTTTAAACTGATTTGCATGTCATTGAGTGAAATAAGTATTTGATCCTCTACAACCCAGCCAGACTTCTGGCTCCAGTCTGGCTGTGTGTCCATGTTGCAGATTACAATCAATCTATCAACTACAGATACTCCTGATCTTAACTCACTTTGTGTATAAAGCACACCTGTCCACAGAATCAATTTCTTCCATTCCAACACCTCCACCACCATGGACATGACCAAGGAGCTGTCAAAGGACGTCAGGGACAAGACTGTACACCTGCACGAGGCTGGAATGGGTTACAAGACCATCAGCAAGAAGCTTGGTGAGAAGGTGACAACTGTTGGTGCGATTATTTGGAAGTCCTCACCCCAGTAAGATACTGCATGGAGCTCCAGACAGAGGGCAATTCATGGTCATTTTATATTTCTTCCATTTTCGAATAATCGCAACCAACAGTTGTCATCTTCTCACCAGGCTTCTTTACAGTGGTGGAGAATGGAACCAGACATCTCTAACCCAAATATAGCCATTTTATTTAAAATCCATTTTTTAATTTTGTGATCATGAACTTCCACCTGTTTTCTAAGTGTTTATGTGGACTGTTTATGATGGAAAAAGTGTGGCAAATCAGAACTAAATCAGTTTTCTTTGGGGACTATTTTGCCTCACAGCACCCTGCATGCATCCGTCCTCCACAGATGGATTTTTAAATGTTTTGGACAAACAAAACTCTGGTAAAACATTGGCCCAGGTTTTAGACAGCACATTAATAAACCGTTTTTTTGTGAGGGAGTCTTTAAAGGCAGATGTCTGGTTCCATTCACCACCGCTGTGAACAGTTCTGACTCTACAGCGTGGAACATTTCATACCAAACTCAGTCTGAATGAGTTTGTTTAACCATTACATTATGCAGAAAGTTCGAAAAAACACTGCAATACCCCTATATCAATAGTTCTCGAACCGTGGCGCACACACCCCCAGGGGTGCACCCGATCATGCTGGGACATTTACTTATTTGTATTGTTTGCCCTCATTCTTCATTTTACCGATTCCCACACATTCACATACTCCCTCATATTGACTCGCCTATCATGCGTCTTTTAGATTATAAAGAAAGTTCCTCACCCCAGTGCTCTGACCTGCACTCCAGACTGAACCACACCTATAATAACTGGCCCTACAAGCATCCTCAGCATTACTTATCCATCCAGTATTATCCGGTATATCTTGTATGCAGTGCCCGATGCATCAAAACCTGTCATTGAGCCATTATTATATTAAAGCTGCATTTGGTATATTAACAGCACTATGCATTCATTAACCCTTAGAACATGAGGCATACGGCAAAACGGCTCCTTAGATGGAAGTTCTCACGGTTTTTGTTGATGCTCAAGGTGTCAGACGTCATGCTGAGCTTTGTTTGGGTTTCTACATGATCTCAGTGTTCGACTGGTGTCCAATTCATAGTCTTTTGTTCCACATCCAGGTGGCCTTTGCACCTCAGGAGTGTTGGAACACCCCTGAGGAGACCAGCTGCGGGGACGTTTGGTGTAAGGATATAACCTGGGTTTATCAGAACACAAAACAATAAAACAGAGCGATACAAAATACATTTGTCCCACCTCCTGTCACCATGGTAATCTCTCACTAGCATGTTCTTAAATGCTGGACCACGATACCTTCAAGCTTAATGAACTCTTGACCTTTCAAGAAGACTTCAAATACACATTTCTGAGACTTAGAATTATGGTTTAGATGATTTCCTCAGACAAGTTTGAAGCCCGTGATTTTTTTTTGCCCTCAATTAATAGCGAAACTTTGCTTCTACATGACCTAGTTATCTAAGCCCTTGCTCCTGGAGAGCCGTCCTTCACGCTCATGGTTTCATTTCAATCCTAATCTAGTGCACTTTCCCCAAGATGCTCTTGAGGGCCTCGACTGGGATGCGAAGCTCTAAGTGGAGCTCAGCTCTGTAGGAGGTTAGCTTTCCAGTAGCAGGCATGAAGATATCTGACCTGAAAATCATTTCTCTCACAAACTGAAAAAAGTCTCTCCTAAAAATAAACACTTTCTCTCGGAAAACTACTTGGCAGACGTTTCTGAACGGCTGCCAGGTAGCCATCCTTTGTGCCTGAAGAGCAGTATTGGCCTCAGATCGTTTGGAGCCCGTCTGAGTGAAAGATGTGAGGAAGCCTGCCAGGTAGGGTTTCTGTCCTCCTTATTATTATTGCTAATGATTTTCGAGCAGGTCGAAGTGAACAAATGCAAATGGTTACAGCTTCTGAGAGCTCTTTGATCAGCCGTGTTCTGTGGAGATAATAACGGCTGCTTAATTCACCTCCATTACTGATTGCCGTCTGCTGCTCAGGCAGGCACCAGGCTTAATAGGGTCTACCATAGCTATGTGAGGGGGCTTTAGAGCAATAGTGGGGACTGTACACCTTTTTTCACTTTCTGTTGCCGCTGGGGAAGGATTACTGGTGGGGTCTTCAAAGATGTTTGATCCCAGAGTCCCCTGCAAAACCATGATTTATGCCTGATTGCTGTATAATTTTGGTCTCCAGGTTAAATCTAAGAAGGCAAACATCCACGACCACCAAAGTGTCCAGGATCATTCTCTTTCAGGCTTTTCCTGCAGAAATTCACACATATGGTGTCAGGCTTTTATCAGGAACTCCAGACCTGAGCCACATTTCTATAGAACAACTGGCACTTTTCCACTTGCACAATGTTTTTTGTAATGTTTTTTCATTACAAATAAAGCAATCCGAACCCGAGCCAAACCTGAGCTGCGATTAAAATCGCAATTAATCCCCCGAAACACAGAGCCTATTATTTGCCCATTTCTCATCATAAAATATTTCTTTTGAACAAAACCTTTGGTTCCCCCTCTTAGATGTTTTCTATATTTATTACTTAATAATCTGTCTTTCTTTTTTTTTTTTTAAATGCCTTTGCATTTTCTTGTTTCTTTCTTTTCTAACATGGAGCCCTTAGTGATCTTGTAATTATTATTGTATTATTATTATTTTTTATTTATTATTGTTCTTTTATTCTTTTGTTGTGTACAGTGCCCTTGAGTGTTGTGAAAGGCGCTTTTCAAATAAAATGTATTATTACTATTATTATTATTATTATTATTATTATTATTATTATTATTATTATCTGACTGTATTAACTGAATAAGCTTCAAGGTAGCATTTTTCGCCAAGGCAGCATGAATCGATACAATGCTTATAAGTAAATTTTAAATAAATTATATTTTTGTATGAACACTATGGATATATATATGCAGATACACACTGGAGGCATTGGCAAAACAGTAATAATGTAACAATAACTCATTCACTGAATTTGGATCTTTTCAGGCACTCAAATCAAGGAGACCTTGAGGACACCCTTTTTTTGCAATCCCAGGTACATGTTCCTCAGTCGGCTGCACCAGGATATGTCGTCTTTGAGGTCATTCATGCGGACATCTCCACTTGACCTTTTCAGTTGACTGTGGGTGAGTCAATCCAGTTGTCTTTATTGGACATGATGCGTACTGTTCATATTTATTTGGTGGTATTCCCTACTCATTCTTGGTTGGGCAGTTTTATACCATGGATTTGTTTGTATTTTCTTCCATTCCATTCCCTCATTTACTGCTACAACCTATGCCTTGGGAAAAGTAGGGTGTGTGTGTGTGTGGGCGGGGGGTGCTTTTGTAGACCCAGGCTTTTGAACCTAGTTGTTTACCACAGGGAGGCAGTTGTAGAAAACGGCACTCATTTTTCAGAGCTAATGTGAGCATGAGGCCGGATATTGAACGACGCATGATTTCAGAGGTCTTCAGAGGCATTTTCGTCTTTCACATGAAATCCACGCTTTGCACTCTGGTTGCTTTTTTTAGGCTGTCTGTCATGCTCAGTAAGGATAAAAAGGTGTGTGTGTGTGTGTGTGTGTGTGTGTTTGTGTGTGTGTGTGTAAGCATGTGAGTGTGTGCACACACAATCTGTTGCATATTGCTAAAGGAGAGGAAGAGCAAGTAGAGCATATGACTGTCACATCTTGTTCAGTCAGCACCGCTCCCCTCACCTGTAAGGTTTCCAGTTGAGGCACGCTAAGCTCCTCGGCTAACAACGGCAATGCTGAGCTTCCCTGTTCGGCTGCAGCCTATTCCAAAGGAGATTAATGAACAACCTACAGACACTACACCTCACGGAAGCCACTATGTGATTTTAACCATTGGAACATGAGCAGAATGGATCTGTGCCGGCAGCACAACAAACGGTAAATCATTGTCATACAACCAAACAGCTTTTTATATGGAAGTTCCCCCCATTTGTGTTGGTGCTCGAGGTGTCAGACGTCATGCTGAGCTTTTTTTGGTGTTTCTGTGTCACGTAGAACCAAAGTTACTGTCATTTAAAAACATACAATAATAAAAACCACTACTGGGTATTTAAAAATGGTATCACATGCAAAAGCCCATAAAGAACAAAAACGAACCAATTTCTTTGATGTTAGAAACAAACAGAAAAACACAAGATCTTTGAACCAGGGTGAACTTTAAGGATAGTCTCCGCCCACAAGTGGGTGGGGAAAACCCGCAGAGGGAGGGGCTCCGGAGAGCGGCCGAGAGGCTGTGAGCTGAGAGAAAGAGCAGCAAACGGTAAATTGTTTGTTTTTTTTTTTGTTTTTGTTTTTTTTTTTACTGTTGTAGACCTTTTATATTTGTTGAAATTATATTATACTAATAGACTTGAGTTCTAAGGGTTAATGGCCTGGTCACATGGATAGACACCATGACAAATGCAGTCAAAAAAGGCTGGACACAAAACTGCATGAATATGCTGGAATATTGGTATAAACCTCAGAAACCGACTGATGCACTACTGCTAAAACACAGTCTTATACAAAAATAAACCCTTATTTGGAGCTTTCATGTGTTTGGGTCAACAGTGGAGGCTTCAGGCATTACATATGTCATATGTCATATAGAAACAGAGATCTAAACATTTTTTTTAAAATGGCATCCATTTTTAATGGTGTCAAAATAACTACATATATTTTATTTCTGATCGTTAAAAAGTGGAAAAAAAAACATGTGGTGTGAGAAGCCCAATAATGTGTGTGAGGGTGGGGCTGTGAGGGTGGGGCTGTGCGTAAGCGGTGCTTGTGACTGTTTTTAAACAGTACAGTGTCACGCCTGGGCCGCCTCGGTCACGCCCCCAGCAGCCCCCGTCTCCAGGGTGTGGGAAAGGATCCACACGTCCATCAGCAGAGTGGTGGGCCGGTTTAAAAGGTTTGCAGATTGGCGCTCTGAGGGAGGTGCCGGTTTTCCGGGCAGGAGATGCCCAGAAAAGGACTTGAGATTAAACCTGCCATCACGTAAACCGTCACCTAAGTTTTGCAACAAGTAAACCCTGTCTTGTATAAACTTAAGTTACCCCATCATATGCGTCTTCATTCTGTGTTTCATGTTTCTCTCCTTAGACCAGCAGTAGCGGGCCCGCTGGATGGAGGGGATGGAATCCATGCTCCCAGCGGTGATCGGGGTTGAGGGGGCCACCGCCTACCACGTGAAACAGCTTATAGACTCCCGGAGATGTCAGGGAGGCCTCCAGTAGACTGGGAGGGGTACGGCCCCGAGGAGAGAAGCTGGGTGCTGGCAGGTGAGGTGTTAAGTCAGGAGCTCACTCAAGAGTTCCATCGTAACCAACTGGACTCCTCGACTTCAGGGACGTCCTCCACAGAGACTGAGAGTACTGGGACAGCCCGGTCGGCGGGGCCGTCCCTGTGCGCTTCAGAGGTGGTCAGGGTTTCCCCTCGCCCTCCCACGGAAGTCGGTTCTAGGGGGGGATGTGGTGTCACATCTGGGCTGCCTCAGTCATGCCTCCAGCCGCCCCCGTCTCCAGAATATTAAGTTTAAGTGTACACAAGTCTGGTCACGTCTTTGTGACGTCGTCGTCTGATGAGTGTGTTTGTCTGGTGCAACCCAGCTGGAAGTGTTGAGCTTCGTGGCTCATTAGCAGGGTTGCTAGGCACCTCAGTCCATGTCCGCCTGTTTTGTGTTAATACTCGTTTGTGTCTGATTGTTTCTGTTGCGGGATTGGTTGACGCTACGCAGTAGAAAAGCCCAGCCGATCCAGAGAGAAGACATGCGGTTACCAAGCTCTTACAACCAGCTGGTACTCGGGTTTGTGATCTTGGTTTTGAAAACTCTATCTAACATCTGTGACCCTAGAGAAGGGTCCTGGACTCCTGCCTGAGTCCTAGCAACATTGCTGCTGCTGTCCGTGCTCCCTGTGGCAGTCAGAGAACAGACTTCTTAAAAGAGACTCTGTGTGAGCTTGGGGGTTTCCCCTCTGCATGCACATGTATCAGTGACTGTGAACCCTCTCTCTGTGTCTTTCCCCTTGTCTCCACAGGCGTGACATGGTGAGCAGTCCTCACCACAAGTAGCTCCACAGAAAGTGGAGCCAACCGACTGGCCACAATTGCACGTGTGCTTAAAAGCCTCTATCGACTCAGCGAAGCAGCTGAACCTTCCTCCCTCTCTCGAGCTTGGGTTCCTATTGAGGAAAGGACCTCCGGGAACCGTACTAGTACCAGTTTGTGTTAGCTTGTTTTGTTCTGAGCTCGGTGAGCTCAATTGCTGTCCTTGTGTTCATTAAAGACTTGTCTTAAGAAAAGCTATCTCCCACAGTTGTGTCCTCCATACACGCCCGACATGACATACAGACTAAGAAGAATAAACTCCACCTGGGCCAAACTCACTTTTGATTGTAAATATATTTTTTAAATCCAACATATCATATTATAATACTAATGTGTGTGTAAGCTAAAGTTTACTTTAATATGTATGTTTGGGGATGTTTACAGTTAAAAAAGAGAAAAAAGGATATGAGATACTTGTCTATCACACATTGTTTAAAATATTAAAAAAGAACAAGTAATGCAGAAACAGGAAAATACGCCCAGGGTTCTAAGGGTTAAACTCTCCAGACTTCTGGTTCCATTCACCACCACTTTGAACTACTCTTACCTGGTATATTTCTCTAGAAGTTCTAGAAAGACTTGACCATTTCAGTGTTGTATTGGTGGATCTGGCCTTTAACACTTGATATGGGGCTTTTTGCACCCATGCTTATTGTGTTCACAGCCCTGCAGTGGTGAGATAAAGGAGATGAATTGCTATGTCAAGAAAGACATATTACTTATGATGTAAATGACACAGAAAGTCACTTATAACATACATCTGCTAATGTGACAGTAAGCTGATTTCTTTGATGTATCGCTGCTTGGCTCTACAACCATCAGAATGCTTAAACGGCTTCTGCAGCAGGAAAGGAAATAACGTGCCCGTCATTTAGGCTGAATTACAGAGAGCCATTACCAGCCGGGCAATTTACCATGGCCATGTTTTGACCCAGGCAGGAAGACTGACCACACTAAAAATAGGACATGACACTTGTGACTGATCCAGCCAACAACCCACCCTCCCCAGTCTCCATGAGAACAGGTTGCCACGCCAACTGCATCCAGTTCAGGCTGACATCTCTGGATGTGCAGGGTTCTAGCATAGCAAAGATGGATCGCTGCAATCTTTGCAATTTCCCCATTAAGAGCATGTTTGCTTTGCTAGACAAACTGCACCTGGGTACCATGGAATGACCATGTGTGGGGGAGGGGGCGGCCGAAGCTACTGGACACCAGTGTGCACTCAACATCTTTTTTATTAAACGCTTACCTTCCTCCCCCTGGCCACTTTATTAGAAACACCCACCTTGTGCTTCCACTCACTGGACACTTTATTAGAAACACCCACCTTGTTCTTCCACTCACTGGCCATTTTATTAGAAACACCCACCTTCTACTTCCACTCACTGGCCACTTTATTAGAAATACCCACCTTTTACTTCCACTAACTGGACACTTTATTAGAAACACCCACCTTGTACATCCTCTCAACGGCCTTATACATTATAGATGTATTATCTTACAGTGCATTGCTAACCTGTTGTCAAGCAGTCTGTCTCTACCTCATTTCATTGGTTGTCTTCTGACCTCTGTAATTATTTGAGGTTTGTGTAATATACCTGCAGTGCGGTGGTCTATAAACAGCCAACCTGACTGCAGGTGTTTTGCCTTGATATGTGTGAAGAATTAACCCAGCTGCAGGGTGACACAGGACCAGCTATTTACATTCATTTAAATTATGATTAATATGATGGATGAAACGTGCTTCTTAAAAACGTCGCCGTCATACTGACATGAGGAAACTTTTCAGACATTTCAGACACATTTCTATTCGCTGATAGACCTCAAGTCGACCTGGAATACTGAGTGAATGTGAGGCAGTCAGAGATTTTCCCCACAGCAGAGGTCAGGTTTAGACACTATATGGTCAAAAGTATGTGGACACCTCTTCTAATTACTGAACTCATCCACAGCCATTGCCAGCAGATGTATAAACGCTGGTGATAGACTGGCTCACACTGAAGAACAATCATTGAAGAACAAAATTTCAGTTTGTGAAATTTCTACCCTGCTAAAGCTGCCTTGGACAACTGCAAGTGCTATCATTGGGGTCATCCAATCATGTGAATGGCTTAATGAAATGGCATTCCAGAGCCGATCACTTTTCTGCAATGCCAAGCATTGGCTACAGTGGTGTGAAACCGGAGCATCAGTCCAACCTGACTGCATATAGCTTATCTTAGGCTGCCTTAGTGTGTTGTGGGTGAAGTAGATCTACTTGTCAGATATAAATATTTAGGCATGGACAAACCTCACTTCAGGCCAGTTTTTAGGATACATTGTAGATATGTGACAGGCCATATGAAGGTTGTTCAAGTTTGAGACCCCTGACCTAGATAAACATGTCCTGCATCCTTTTTTTAAATGAAAGGGGAGTTACTGCTAGAGGGAATCTTCAGGACTTGAGAAGTGGGTGCCTGCTCTGCAGGCTGAAGCCAGCTTGCCTTTTCTCCCACAGGAAAGATGAGACCCGGCTGGGGTTGATTTAAAGGTTGCTAATTAGACGAGATATCCAATAGGCCCCAAACGCACCCCAGGCCACTAATTGCATCTGCTTTAGCGGCCCTTGCATCAAGTTACAGCACCAGAGGGTGCAGGGAGGAGGTTTTTAAAGGATCCTCAGGAGACTGTGTAGCTATTAGTAGCCACTGCAGACAGCTGATTGGTGTTAAATAGGTGGACGAGGGTGAGATCTCCTGCGCCAGCTTGCTGTGGTTTCATTATGTGCTGAGAGAAGCGATGATGGCTTGTTAAACTGCCATTAATGAGCTGATGGACAGGACGTGTTATGCTTTGAATGATGTTAAGCCAGTGGTTAAGCCAGAATGATGCAGTCTGGGACTGACCTGAGGTTTTCCCTCGTTGGTTTCTGATGGCTTGTCCAGTGGATGTCCCAATCATTAAGGGGGTCAAGGTTGAAGCCATTCTGGCTCTTGATAAGTGCAGTTTGGTTTGGCTGTTAGCTACTGAAACATCATGATCCCCAAATCGGTACCCCGATTTTGGGGTTTATACACCCACTTAAACCTTAAAAGGTAATTTACTGATTAGTTTGATAAGTTGGTGTGTTGGGAGCAGGGACAGCACTAAATGTGCAGCTAAAATCTGAACCACTGGTCCAGAAAGATAAAACAAAAAAAACAGTGTTTGAACCTTTTTACTTCTTGCATGTTTTTGCCAAGGTGGGTTGACTTCTAAAAGGCGTTTTGTGTTTGATCAAAGGCTACACCGACATGCCCAACTGCTCTCCAGCGAAAAGGTCTGGACCACAACTTCCTAAGGCACTCGAGGGAACAGAAGTAAGCCTGGCGCTTAGCATTATACCATTTTCCATCAAGCCCCGGCATGCGCGGAACAGTGGCCATGCAAAGCGCATTGATCTTTAAGCTATCAGAGGGAGTAACGTAGTGGAAAAATAATTGCTTCCACCTCTACACCGAGTCCCATCAGAAAAATGCTGACTTTGAACACTGTCAGGCTTATGATTGGAGAGCGGGGGGTTTCTTATATGAATTCCCCTATCATAGGTTACAGGTTAATGACAAATCCGTAATCATGAAAAACCTCCTGTCCAGCACATTTGCTGTTTTCTGAAGCATGCCTCCTTCCTCACTTTGTATGGGTAAACAGATAGGGGAGTAGTCTGGTAGTGCATTATGTAGAAGAACGGCGAAAACCTCTAAGCCGATGCGTTAGGGCACAGATAAGTGCTTATCTTTTAACGGGAATTCAAATCAGGTACAGTTAAAAAAAAAAAAAAAAAAAAAAGCCGACACAAACTGGGTTTGTTAACAAAGAACAAATGCGACTGTTCATTCTGAGGAGGTGCCACCTTTTTCAGTTAATGATGTCTGAAAGCTT
>JBBIGA010000040.1:1914607-1925807 GCA_037576975.1 Alestes dentex
GGTTCTAGACTGTTTTACACCGGTTATATTTACTGAAATCAGAGTTTACTGATACACTCTGAGTTCTGAGGGTTAAGTTGAATCCACAGACACTGAAGTC
This sequence comes from Alestes dentex, assembly GCA_037576975.1. Taxonomy (NCBI): domain Eukaryota; kingdom Metazoa; phylum Chordata; class Actinopteri; order Characiformes; family Alestidae; genus Alestes; species Alestes dentex. Next base: position 1,914,708 of record JBBIGA010000040.1, read on the forward strand.
CACATGGACTGAATCAGTTAAGAAGTATACTTGGCCCCTTCCTGCCTGGTGTGACACTGTTGCTTTTCTGGGTGAAGCAGTGTTTTATGGAAAGTCAACCATGACCTTTTCCTGTCCTTTGGTTTCCTTCCCTCCATAATCTCAGCCCACCTCTTTGGATTTGATGTAATCTGCCTGATCTTTCACTAAACTCTCTTTAACCTCTTTAATCGTTTGGCTTCCATCACCTCCTGATGCCTGGGTTGCGTGCAGGTCAACTACCCGGTGGTCCCGCTCAGATCCGTGACCAGCTCTCAGGTGAGTCAATTTCAGTTTGAAGCAAGGGCCGAGGAGGGGAATCGTGCACAATTTTACGTCCAGTGTCAACCTCGGCCCCTCTTGCACCCTTTAAGGAATTCCCCCCAAATAGTCACCTTGCTCCCAAAGACCTGTGGAGAAGGGCTCTGTGGGGAAAAGCATTTGAACAGAGATTTACTGCTAATTGCCCTTTAATGGCCTGATCACTCTCCATCGGCTGTCAGTGCGTAGACCGCAGTGAAACCAAATCCTTCCTGTGCGGCGTTGGGGCCTGGCTCATGTGTCCATAGTGGTGGACGACTGTTGCCAGAGAAAGTTATGCTTTTGGCTTTAGCTCTCATTTAGAGACCTTTATAAGTTGGGATGAGGCAGCAAAGCCCAGCAGATGCATCGTAGCATTTCAACATTACTTTTCAGATTTGAGGTGTTTGTGGGGGTGAAGGTATGTTAGCATTTCCGTGAGCCTTCCAGGCAGCGATTCAGCGAGAACTCCACCACCCTATCTCTCACACCTACTCACAACTAATTAGCACTGCAGAGGACTACGGTGCACTTTTCCAGGAATTAACAGCGCACATGGAAGGGATTACGCGCTTGATCCGGAGTCTAGGCTCTATGAACCGCTTCTTTAAGAGGGCTTAACATTTAATGGAATTTAACAAAACGATCAGACTTCGTAGTTTTTTTCACCGCGGGAAGGGGGAGGGTGTGGGGGCACAAAGACAAATCCAGGCCCACCCACAAGAAAGCACTTTGTCAAGGTTTAAATTCCACCTGAACTCTCAGTGCACCTTTCAGCCATAATCCGTAGAGTCGCAGAGCGCTTAGCAAAGTCAGTGCTGTATTTCAGCGGCGGCTCTGTGGCTAATACCCTTAATACCCAACTGTTGCTGACCAAAGGCCCCAGCACAAAGACAACATGGTCAGTTTGATTTGGCTCTCCTGTACAGCCCGGAGTCCCTGGCTACGGTCAAACTTCGCAAGTGCTACGAAAAATTTCTAGCTTGTTGGCCTTCATGGCCATGTTATTGGAAACACTGACCGTTTAAATGCACTTTGTGGGTACAATTACAGACCATAGCCCAGCTGAACAGGTAATGCAACAGACCCCCTCTATCCTGTCCATCAACTGAAAGCGACCACTCTAGGGGATTTCACTGTTTTTGTGATGTCACAGAAACCCAACACATTTGCATATATCTGCTTCATTCAGCCTACGGCAGATAAGCCCCGCCTATTCACAAGGAAAAAATTAGGGGCATTTAAGCCCAGACTGTTTTTTTGTTTGTTTGTTGTTTTCTTTTTAATGTGGCATAATTCATGGCAGCCTATCAGAATAGAGAATATTTACATATACATGGCCTGATTCTTTCGAAAGAAAAAGAGGGGTCAGACAATGATCAAATATGAAATTGCTAGTTAAAAAAACCCCAACTATAATAGTATATAATAGTACAAACTTGAATAAACCAAACAATAAAAACATGGGGATAATACCGGATATGGACGCTTTTAACGCTTCCATTCAGAACTACTTTCCACCACATTTCTGACTCAGTAATTTGGTCTATAAGAGAGCATTTCACATCAAACCAGCCTGAATGACTTTGTCTTAACTAGTTAATTATGTGGTACTTTTCATAAATTGAAGCTCCCTTTTAAATGTAGTGCCCTGGCTCCAGCACAGCAGTAGCTGATGAGTGACACCGTTGTCGGTTAGTCAAACTGTGCAATGTTATACAAGTCACGTTCATTAATCTGCATGAAAAACTCTGAAAACATTTTCGCTTTGGTTACATGATACTTTGTGGCTTTTGCGGGAGAAAAGCAAGCTCCGCGCTTCCTCTCCCTGAATGAGTACATCATCCTGGACAGCTCTGGTAAATATTTGCGCGGTCAGCTTTCTGTTCGGCAGCCGATGACCTCTGTTCTCCTGGCACTTCATTAAAGGAGTAACCAAGGAGGAGAGGAGCCCGACAGCTCAGGCCGGGGGCCGGTCTGCTTAACATTGTCCACAAAAATGGATGATCCAAGGTCAACATCCCTTGTTTGACATGTTCAACTGACATGTTTTATTTTTTTAACTGTTTGAACACGAGCTGAATGGATCAGTGCCAAAAGCACAACAATATGGCAAAACAGCTCCTTGTATGGATGTTTCCTGGTTTGTGTCGGTACTCGAGGGGTCAGACGTCACGCTGAGCTTTGTTTGGTGTTCCTGTGTCACATAGAACCAAAGTTACAATAAATTAAAACATGTAATACTACTACTAATAAAAAATGCTACTGGGGTTTTAAAAACGGCGCCACACGCAAATTAACATAAAGAACAAAAATAAACAAATTCCTATTATTATAAGTCCTAAAAACAAATAGAAAAAACTCAAGACCTTAGAACCCGGGAAAACGTTCAGAATAGACTCCGCCCACAAGTGGGGGCGGGGGGGGGGGGTAAACCCGCAGAGGGAGGGGCTCCAGAGAATGGCTGAGTGGCGGCATCCCAAGGGATAGAGCAGCAAACAGCGAGAGTGTAGGAGAACAAACACCGGTTCTAGACTGTTTTGCACTGTTTATATTTACTGAATCAGAGTTTACTGATACACAGTTCTGAGGGTAAACACCGGTTCTAGACTGATTTACACCGTTTATATATATTGAAATCAGAGTTTACTTATAGTCTCTGAGTTCAGATTGCTGATAAAAAAATCAAGTGTACACAATTTTTCCCTTTGACTCCAGATGTGGTCGATCAGCTGAGATATGTTTGGGGTCAAAATGTTGCTTCTTTAGTTTAGAACTGAAGCTACACGGCTAACATCACTAAGGCTAGCAGTTATTAGAAACCTTAGAAGAACACTAGAAGTCTTTAACCCTAAATAAACATCAGAAGAAACTACATCTCTTCGTTAAGGTGGACTCCTGAGCATGGATTAGGACGCTCACTGTGAGACAACCCAAAGACTGAAGCGGACTGACCTTGGATCAGATTCCTCTGTAATTAGTTTGACTGAATCAGCAATCACACTATTGTTCTTCTTAAGTTTTATTATTATTATTATTATTATTATTATTATTATTATTATTATTATTATTCTCTTTATAGCTCTTCTCCTCCTACAATTTTTAAAATATGGTCATAGTTTTCAATGTCCAAACATCTGTTAATTAACCGAGGCTGCATATGTATGTGTATGTATGAAAAAGTCTTGGTAAAATTAATTTTATCGTTTGTGTCAAACATTTCATCATTATGTGAAATAATAACAATATTACTGATCTACTATTGATCAATATTAACAACAATAACAGACTCCTATTCACCATTAGTGTTACTAGTAATTCACTTAACTATAAGTTACTTATTTATAGCATTTATACCCCAGCTTTTGTGTAGACAGAATAGCGTATTTCATATTGAGTATTTTCTGCTGAGATTTCATTGGATTGATTTTTCTGATTCTTCTGATTCTGGTAACTGCTTATTAGTGATATTTGAGACGTTTGGAACCTAGTTAACGGCAAAAAAAAAAAAGCTTATTAAACATCCAATAGGGATACATTTTTATGATAAAAGTTAGTAACTTGAAAAAGCTTCATAAACATTCTATGTAAGGGTAGTCTTATTGTGGTACCAGCAAAAATGACCAAAGCGTGCATGATAACATTGATGCGTACTTTGCTTCTAGGCCTTGGGGAGGGAACTGTTGGGGATCGTGGCCGGTCAACCATGCGCTGAGCCTGTAAAGACCTGCAGATGGCTAGCTTTTAACCCCCCCTGCCCACTTGTACCGTCACGGGGCGAGAGGCAGACTTGCAGATGTTTCTAATGGTGCCATAAACCCAGCTGGGGGGAGGGGGGGTGCTCGAAGGATGACAACATTTCCAAGCACAGCTTCCTTGGCAGCCTGCGATGACGATGACTAAACACATGCAGAAACCACAGTTCCACAAGGAGAGCCGTACACTTTTACTGCCCCAGGATGATCATTTACGCATCATTGACTACAGGAGGGCCTGCCAAGTGAAGTGTGAGGAGAAGTGTTCTACTGGACGGGCGATCAGGTCAGGGAGAAGGGCAGTAAAAGGGAGGCCTGGACATGAATGGCATTTCCCATAAAAGTCTAGGTTTCCCATAAAAGAGTCAGCGAGTGAGTCTGGTCAACGCGTTGAGATCAAAAGCCGGGCGAACTCTCGCTGTCTGCCGTGGTATGTGAAATATCCACTAGTCATCTCTTGCTCGCGTCACTGGCAGCAAGGAGTTATGACTGGGCTTAACCACGGGGTCACCCCAGGCACTCATTAAGATGTTTGTGAAATCGGAACTGTGCAACGGACGACATCAGTGGCGTTTCTGAGGAATCTGCAACCTTCCCAGACGAAACGGATTAGCATCGCGGCGCACAAATGCCTGAAGTGTGCTCGCAAGCTTGCTCATATGGCCAAACACAAACGGAACAAATTTGCCATTGTCAAAGACCGTTACATCTGCAGCCCACGTTCAACAAGCCAAACCTCCTGTTATTGCACTTGAGCGTATTTTCCCCTCTAACTGTCCTTTTTCTGTGTGCAACACTGACATAACCGTTCCTCGAACATGTCATGATAGATGTCCTAATCTGTCATTTTGTTATTGTAGATAAAAATAGAAAATTAATGATACACAGTCACATGCAAAGGTTTGGGCAGCACATTTCACATTTTTATATTTTTAAAAGAAAATATACCTAAACTCAGACCTTCGCAAAAATTATGGCACATTATGGCTGACAAATTCCATTTATAAGTTTGATCTTTGTAGAGAGTGTGTGAGTTGGTTTTACATTTAGAAATCAACAGAACTCGCTGAAAATGTTGCATATATCTGTACAAAAATGTACCTAGAGCAAATAAAAATGTCTAGAATTTTTTTTTTTAATCCTATTAATGTTCTTATAAAAGTGAGAATAAGATCACTCACTGAAACTCACTAATATTTTTAGATCATTTTGAATTTTTGTACATTTCTAAATTGCAATGCACTGGAATTAAATATTCAGAAAACAGAACATTTATATAATATAGAGGGAAAAAAATTAAAAGGGTTCTAAATGGTTCTTGAGTTCTACAAAAAACATCACCAGCTGCTAAGGCTGTGAGATTTTGTTATAATCATTTGTTACAGAGTATTTGTTGCCGTTATTGGTTACTGTCATGACTGATGATGCATTGAACATTATGACGCATCATGGGAATTGATGGTAATAGAAACAACATTGGAATATTACTGAACATTTACATTTCATGACCCACGTCCAAGTTACACAGCGTTATTTTACCCATTACTATTTCTTTAAAATAAGGAGCTGTGCTGGGAGAGGCTTGTGGATTCAAATACAACTCAAAGTAGATTTTTCTTTAACACAAAACTTTCTTTGGGGCAGCTGGTGCTCCGGTGGTTAGGGAGTTGCCCCTGAGATAGTTGTGGGTTTGAATCCCAGGACTGCCAATGGCACCACAGAGGTGCCCTTGTGTAAAGTACCATCCCTACACACTGCTCCTAAGATGCTGTGTTCCTGGCTGCCCGCTACTTCACTTGGTGAATGGGTTAAATGCAGAGAACAATTTTACACTGTGTGCTGTGGTGTGTTCACACGTGACCATAAAGGCTTTACTTTTACTTTTATTCAAGAATAACCAGCATCACGGCTCTCAAACCAGCTAATGGATGCCTAAGCTAACCAGTAAAACCAGCCAAACCTTCTGCAGTGGATCAGTTGGGGGCCTAGTGGCTAGGGAGTTTGCCCTGTGATCAAAAAGTCGTGGGTTCGAATCCCAGGTGTGCTAGTGGGACCACTGAGGTACCCTTGAGCAAGGTACCATCGCCACACACTGCTCCCTGGGCACTGAATGGGTTAAATGCAGAGGAAGAACTTTGTGTTGTTCACACTGTGTGCTGTGGTGTGTTCACGTATGACAGAACGGTCACTTTACACTTAATTGAAAAATGCTCTTCCTCTTCACACTACCGGGCAGTGCCAGCACAAGGCAGGTGACGAGTCAGCACTGAACATCCATCCCGAGCAGTGCCTCTGGACCAAGAGATCATGGGTTCGAATCCTACCTTCAGCATACCATCACTGGGTTCCTGAGCAAGACCCTTAACCCCAAGTTGCTCCAGGGAGACTGCCCCCTGTAGTTAGGGGATGGAAGTCGCTTTGGATAAAAGCCTCTGATAAATGCCGTAAATGTAAATGCTAACCCCATGCTCTACTCTCACTTTCTCCCCTTTTCGCCTGCCTCTACTATCCTCCTTTACGGCTGAAGCTGGGGGTCACCGAGGGGCTTTTGGAGGCCTGGCCTAAACAAATCTGTCCAGAGAAATCACCAAAAGATTTCCAGTCTTGGCCCACTGGAACCCCTAGCTGAACGAGGCTTTACGTGTTTTTTTTGTGAGCCTAACCAAAACCAGCATTTGTTTTCCTCCTGGGAGGACAGCAGGAAGCGGCTGGTGCAGCGCACTCCTTTTGTCGGTGTAGCTCCCGCTGGGACAGGCCCTAATGGCCTCTGTTACAGGCTTGTTTAACAGCCATCGTCAGTAACCATCACTCCCACCGTCTGGATCAACTCCCACATCGAGCCAAAAACGGCAGTTGAGACACGAAAGCAAAACACCATCCATCTTAATTATGGAGGAAAAAACCAGGGCTGTTAATGTGCCATCGTTCGCATGGTACACCAGGACCAGGTAGACCAGAATGGAATGTGCCGCCGGTGATTGATTGACTGGTTTTAGCAGCGAGACATGGCTTGTTTTACTTTTTTTCATTTTTGCTTTTTTTCTGCTTTCCCAAGGAACCAGAAGGGCTGGAATGAGTGCTAATGCACAAGTTCTGGATGGCTAAGCACTTACACATGCTAGCTGGAAAAACCTTGGCAGCAACAGAGGGATGACTAAAGCAGGGGGGGGGGCAAAAGAAAAGCAAAAGGGCTGGAGTGAAATGTCCAACCACTGAAGATGTCTTAAATGTCGCCAACTTATCTACTATGTCTCGTTGCTGGGATAAAATATAGGATCAAACTATTTCTGAACTTTTTGACAGTGGAGATCATTTTGCTTGTTGTGGATAAAAGTAGAGATACACTTATTGATACATAAAGATTTGGGCACCACATGGTCAAATGTTCATTTTTTAAAGAAAATAAACCTGTGCAAAATTTATGGCACATTTTCAATGTTATGTTTTTTTTTCCACCCAGTATGTTAAACCCAGCCAATAGAAATTGGGCACTAAATTCCATTTAGACTTTTGATCTATATAAAGGATGTGTAAGTTAATTTTAACAAAACATGCCCAAACTTTTGCATACATGTTTACAAGAATTTACCTAAAACAAGTTCTAGAAATAGGTCTGATAATCGGATAATAAACTTATTATTGACAAAATGAAAGATTTTTCACCAGTAATGCTTAAAATGTTTAGATACATTTGAATTGTTGCTGTAATGCACCTTACACATTCAGAAGATGGAACATTTATGTAATACATAAAAAAAGAAAAATAAAGAATTCTAAATGGTCTTTGAGTTGGAAATATAGTTCTTGAAAAACACATCTGATTCACTGAAGTGATTTTCTTAAGAACCCATTCACTGAAAAGTCCTTTAAAAGAGCCCAAAGTGTCATTTAAGGAACCTCAATGGATGGCTCCTTTAAAAATTGCCAAATAAACCCTTTTGTGGACGTTAATAGTAAACCAGAGTCTCCCTGAGTCAGCAGGGACTGAGCTGACCCCTGCGCAGAGGTCAGCGTCGCTGCTGTTGTCACGTCCATCGGGCCAGACAGGAAAACAAACATCCCAATTTACAGCTCTGAGCGACGGCCAAATAAAGGCTTTAGGACCTGGGTGAATTACCTCAATTCATTAGTTACAGAGTAGTGGCCTCTAAAAGGGTCATCCAAACCATGACAGGGATTTACAAGGGCTGAAAAGGACCTGCAGCTGTTATTCTAAGCACTGAGGACAGTCGTCTAGTTCCATCATAAAATAAAACCTTTGACAGCAACACGCTGGGAAAGAAAAATCTGTAAAATAAAAATTACCTTTAAAAAGGGCTTCAAATAAACACGGTTTGCTTTTGTATATGTGGTTATTTTAAAAGCCGGTCAAAAAGAAAATATTAGACTGGTAAGCCTTGGTAGACTGGTGTTCCTGGACTCCATATCCTCTAAAATTTACGTATAAAATACAACTTGAATATTCCCAGCCAGTCAACAGTCAGGCTTAACAATGAACATTTTCTTGGTCCGTTTTCAAAAACTTCAGTATTTAATATTTCTTAGGTTTTGTTATTGTTCTTTGCAAAAACTAGATGGAAACAAATAAAAGCCCATGGCAATAATGCTAAAGCCCTCACTTGCAAATATATGGGGAAAAAAAATCATATTTAAAGAAAAAAAGGTAGCACTTTGTTTATGATGCCTACATATATATATATATATATATGTGTGTGTGTGTGTGTGTGTGTGTGTGTTTACATTAGTGTGAGTATCAAAAATATATTAAATTAGAAACTATTTAAATAATCCGGTATGTATTAAGACATCATATATTACACATTTTCTAGTATTATATTGCTAACTGTTAGCGAACTACTTCTCTGTCTTCCATTTCTGTTCTGGTCATTTGGCCTCTGCCGTGAGCGTGACTTTGCTCTAATGTGCTACATGCCTACCCCAACCTACCCTCCACTGTAATTCAGGAGACATGTCCCATTTTCTTGCTTTCTGCATGACTGCAAACTAAACCTCAGCTGGTAAACTGTGGAGGTCCGGGAAGGCTTGTGTCATCCAGTAAGGGGAATCCAACTCAGCAAGCATTTCTTTATTCTGATGCTGATGCCTCAGTCCACTTGGCAAAGGGATGGCCAGGGATCTTGTTGCAGCCAAGATATGTCTGAAGTTTGCTCCTTTAGCTTTGTATTGCTGCGAGGTCTACAAGCTCAGAAGTAAAGGGGGCTTCTTTAGAGCAATTAGCATCGAGTCATCCCACACACTTGCCTCAAACCGCTACACATTTGAACATGTCTGCGCCTATAGAATCAGCTTTTCCAGTTTAAAGACTAATAAAACCCACTGCTGATGATCCTGAATGTGGTGGGAACTATTGAAACACCACTAAGATGCTTTGCTGGGGGGGGGGGCATTGTTTTTGTAGGCCAAAGCGAATGCACATGAAATGACTAATGTTACTGTTAGCAGGCACTATGTTACTGTTAATGTTACTGCACTACCAGCTGCTTTCAAATCCTCGTACTGACAGAAATGGTTCAGATGAGGTAGACAGGCTAAACACCAGTGCTAGCCTGGCTATCTAAATGCTGGTCCTTAGTTTGGCTTCTTTTCTCTTGTTCAAAGAGCAAAAAAACTTTCTGTAGCGTAACTTTTGTGAAAATTTGGTAAAAAGTTAACTAGTGCTAGCTCGCTTGTTTTTACTAGCCTGTAGGTGAGTGGGTAGGCTAGCAATTGGTGGATACCGCAGGAATTCTCAATAGTTGTTTAATTTCCACTGAAAATCACTGTGGTGTCCATCAGTCCTGCTGGTTAAAAACATGAAAACAGTTCAAAATAGTAAATTGTGTTAAACTGACAAGGCTAATGGGTACTGAGCTACTGAGCATAGTATCATTAATGCTAATGTTAAGCCAGAACATGCCTTTGAGTTCAAGATAGCAGCTACTGGTTTACAGGGCATACTTTTGTCTTCTCTTTTCAGTCCAGTCACACCAAGCATGTCTTGGCTTGGCCTCCACTAGGGGGTGCCATGCTTGGAACGTGTATTAGCGAAGCGTTTGGCCTGAGGCCTGGGTGGTTTTGGCGGCGTATTCTTATGTGAATGGGCTTTGGCTGTGACATCTCAGTTTCCACCACAGCGTGTATGTGTGTGTGTCCACAAAGAGAGAGTAAAAGAAAAGAGGTAGTTTTTGATGTCCTTACCAAACTCGCTGGCACAAATGTGCTCCAGGATAGCATCCGCATCCACTGCGTGGTCGCATGGAGGGCAAATTGGAGAGAAATCTAAGACAGAAAGCAAGGCACGATGTCAGGGACAATAACACCACAAAGCAGCACCCCGTCAGTATCCCTGCCCGCAGTAATACAGACCAAATGTCTTTGCCTTTGTTTCCTTACGCAGCCCAGGCCTGATTAACCCCCCGCCCCCCTTCCACTTTTAGTCTTTGGAAAGTTTGTTTATGGCTGCAAAAAGCAAGAAACTGAGCAGCCTGAAATCTCAGGGGACGGAAACTTCCCTAACATTCCACCTGTTGGGACTCATTCGTATCACAAACCATTAATTAAACCATTCATGACATGAGGCTACATAAACATTCATAAGGGCTTACTCTAAAACAGTGCCAGTTGTTTTAACACTTTCTGAGGCTTTATGACACTTCAAGCTGCTTCTGTAGGTTTATGAAGCCTTCATTTTTACTATATTCCACATTTTATGGACCGTGGAAGACGTAACAAGATGTGCATTTTGAAATATATTAAATGGGCTACTTTTTCATCCATACACTATAGAAATATAAATATATAAATATCACGTTATTTTTAAATTTAAAAAAAGGAACGTCCAATCTGTTGACAGTCTCTGCATTTCCGCCGCTAATATACTCACCATGCAACATGTGTTAGGAGAAATGAAAAATGATGTGGCTGAGTGTTTTCGCAGCAAAATCTCTCCCTTTCAGAGAAACAAGCCCCCCCCCCCCCCGTCATTCTCTTACTGTCATGGTAATTTGTTGTAAACAAATCCCAAACT
>JBBIGA010000040.1:1925907-1943777 GCA_037576975.1 Alestes dentex
GTTTGGGGGGTGTGGGGGGAGGGAGAAGAGGGTGTGTGAGGAGGGAGATGAGGGTTTGTGAGGGATGTATGAGGAGGGAGAAGAGGGTGTGTGAGGGGTGTGTGAGGAGGGAGAAGAGGGTGTGTGAGGGAGAGGATGGTGTGTGAGGTGTGTGAGGAGGGAGATGAGGGTGTGTGAGGGGTGTGTGAGGAGGGAGAAGAGGGTGTGTGAGGGGTGTGTGAGGAGGGAGAAGAGGGTTTGTGAGGGAGAAGAGGGTGTGTGAGGGGTGTGAGGAGGGAGAAGATGGTGTGTGAGGTGTGTGAGGAGGGAGATGAGGGTGTGTGAGGAGGGAGAAGAGGGTGTGTGAGGTGTGTGAGGAGGGAGATGAGGGTGTGTGAAGAAGAGGTAAATGTTGGTGACAGAGGGCAGAGGGTCCCCGATGATCTTCTCCGCAGGCCTCACTATCCTCTGTAGGGTCTTGCGATCTGAAATGGAACAGTTCCCACACCACGCTGTGATGGAACTACAGGGAATGCTCTGTGTAGTCTTTCTGTAGAATGTTGTGATAATTGTGTTTTTATGTGGAGGGGGTGCTCTCCTTAGACCCCGCAGGAAGCAGAGATGCTGCTGCACCTTCGTGGAGATGGAACTGGTTGAGGGTCCACATGAAGTTCTCCATGATGTAAACGCCAAAGAACCTGGTGCTCTCGACGATCTCCACTTAGGAGCTGCTGATGTTCGTTGATGCTCCTGAACTCAGCAACCATCTCTTTTGTTTTGTCCACATTCAGATACAGGTTGTTGGTACTGCAAAAGTCTGCCACTTCGTTGTTCCATCTGATCAAACCACATTTCATCTCTGCATGAATAAAGCACTGAAAAAGTTGTTCAGAGCTTGTGTGGCAAGAAACTCACCGAGTTCACTCTGATGGTGAATGGAACCAGACGTCTGCCGCTAAGTAAACTCATCCATGGTGGAGGGATACATGCAGGGCGTTGTGAGGCAAAATAGTCCCCAAAGAAAGCTGATTTAGTTTAGACTTGCCACTATTTTACCATAATCAACATTTAGTATAAACACTCAGGACTGTTAGTAAATAAAGCGAGTAGATTTGGGTTGGAAACGTCTGGCTCCGTTTACCACCACGGTACAGAAATGTATAATAATACTAGAGAGAAACCATTGGCTATGATTGCCAAGTCAAAGAAAATTCTTGGTTAATAAGCTGCCACATTAATACGGAACAAGGTTTGAGTGTGTGGAACTATAATCTGTTTTATATTATGGTCAATATTCAACATTTATTGCTTGGCAAGCTTAGTAACTATAAAATAAATGTCAGATCTATCCATTTTAGTCCAAGCACACGAGGCATCTCATGAATAAACATCCCATGGCCTACAGCCCCTAAATGGATTTAATGCAGGTTCAATCTGCATGCGACCTAATCGTTATGCTTGTCCACGGCCATATTTGCAAGAAAGCTGCTCCGAAATAATGACCTCGCATTCAAGCGGGCTGAAATCACATTCTTGCGGGTGAGTCACCTTGCAGTGGGGCGCCTGACCAACAGTCCACAAAGAGAGAGCTTTAACCTGGAAGCCACATGTGCCCCGTTTATCGGCTTCCCGGACGCCGCTCTTGAGCTCATTTTTCACTTATTAGGTAATAACTGTTGCCTTTTAATCTAGTCTCAACTTTGTGCTTAGATCCTCGTGTGTGTGTGTGTGTTTATGTATAAATACACGCACACTTTGGACTTTTTCCTCATATTTCAACATCCTTTAAAGGCCTTGCTATGTTTGTGGTGGAGAAGTTGTTGTTTGAATCCAACTCCACAGAAGCCTCTAATGAGCAGATCAGATCCACCTGACAGTCGTCTGAACTCACATGTCAGCGAAAGAGAGGAAACTGGCCTTTCTGCTCAAAGACCGTACCGTGGCCAGGGTCCCAACTTCACATCAGTTTACACCATGACACAGAAGAGCCTCAGAATCACATTCTGAAGGTTTCTTCTTTTACTGACCACATCAGTCATTTTTCTGTGGTTCATTTCCAGGAATAAATGAAAACCTTTCCTTTTTTCACGGTTGACAGTAAATGAAAGGGCAATAAGGAGAAAGGAAAGTGTTGGCAGTTAGATAGTTTCACTCTGATTACAATAGGACAGGAAGATAAAAGACCCAACACAACCCAACCCAGTCCGCTCCACCCATGGTCTCAGAACTCCAGCCCCACTGTAAGTATTTACTGTGCCCATCAAATTAAAATGGATCCATCAGTGTCAACGATCTTTGAGACCCAGTTCAAATCAAATTACAACATGCTCGTGCGATTCGATTGGTCTGTTCACTTCCTTCGCCTTCCTTCCTTCCTTCCTTCCTTCCACTGTGTAGTGGGCTGAGGTTTTGCCAAAGCATGTCTTAATAAACATCAAGAATGAGCTCGTTTTTCTTGTAAACCAGGAGGGACGGCTGGCCTGGATCCTCCAGTCATGCAACATCCATCTGTGACCAATCACCCTGACTTCAGTGCGCTCCCACCACCGTATTTCTTTGGCAAAATGTGTTTTTGTCTGCAGGTCCAGCTTTTCTCTAGACCCATTGCTGACCCATTGGTGCCATTGGTGATGGTAAATTAAGCCCCCTCTGTTCTTAATCCACAGCGGCACTGCCACTGTCCCTATTTCTGCTCAGAGTTACTGCTTTTCCAAAGCTTGCGAGACGGGATCGCCACCCTCCTCCTCGTTCACTTGACATGCAGAATAAATCAGGCAGAAGGAGTCGGGCCAGCCCAGGCGTGACACTCAGCAGACTCTCAAACATGTGTTCTGGTGGCTTGGATCGCAGCCCCCTGGGGGACGCCGAGCAGATCTCTCGGGATGCCGCTGTGTAACGTTAGCAAGTGGAAACACACACGTTAGTGGCGTCTGGGCCCCCCAGGCTGTCGTATCTGTGAATTTAATTGTGGGTTGTCCATCAGCAGCTGTTAGGCTGGAAACAGACACTAGAAATAACATTTTTACTCTAAAAGTCTGTTTTTGCAGTGGAAGGATGGTAGCATGAGGCCACATCTCTGGCTTCACTGTCAGTTTGACATGTTATTCCATGTAATTGTGCAATTATGTATCTGATTACATACTTTATATATTTAGGTCATTGTAAAGCAAGTCCATGTAGAATTGCATTTACACTAAGGCTCCACACTATTGAGATTTACCCATTTATTTTTGTCTGTAGTGACAAAACTGTGGGAATAATGGGAGGTGGGTGGGTAGAAGGACCATTCTAATAAGAAATCATAACACAAATCTCCTTTTCTACTTACAAGCACAGACATGGGACAGACTGAAAGCGTAGACTCACTTTATCCGCACGGTTCTCCTGCCTTTTTTGTATTGAGCATTGAGTGTGAAAATGATTTATTACAATTTACGTCCCAAGGCCCTCGCGAAGCAAGACCATAACGAGATGAAAGAAGAAAAAGGGGTATAAAGGAGCGATGAACGGTGAAAAAAGGAAGAGATGTTGAAAGAGACAAGGGTGAAGGATGAAATAGTAGTAAAGGATATTTGAAAAAGAGCAAACACAAGGAGAGAGAAAAAGAGGATACAGTAGGGAAAGAAAGGAGAAGTAAAGGAGTGCTGAAGGATGAAAAAGAGAAGACGGGGGAATGAAGAAACAAGGGAGTGCCGAGAGATGGAAAAAGAAAAGACACGAGGAAAGAAAGGAGAAATAAAAAGATTACGAAGGGAGGAAAAGAAAGAAAAGAAATAAAAAGAAAGGAAGGAAGAAGAATGAAGAAAAGGTGAAGGAAGCAAAGAAAGGAAAGAAGACAGAACGCACAAAATAAAGCTAAGAGAGAAATGAAGGGCGAAAAAGAGTTGAGGAAGATAAAGGAAAAAGAAATGGAAGACAGAAAAATGGAGCGACAGCACTTTTAAAGATTAGGATGGAGCTAAAGCAGATGCCGGTTTGTGCACTAAAGGGTTAAATGTTCACCAGCTTTAAAGGCATTGTTTGAGGTTATATTATGCATTTTACAACTTTTATGGAATTTGCTTGTTCGGTGCTTTGAGACGTCTGTGAAAAACTTCATAAATAAACTTTACTTACTTACATTTAAATGCAGAAGCGTGTCGCTAACACTCCGACACACGTGACGCAGCCAGCATGACTCATATCTCTATCTGAAGGCAGCTGCTGGACCCCCCCATAAGAGTGCGGTGGGCAGTCGTCCACGGCCAAACTCTGCTGGGAGCCAGGCTGTGGAGGCCAGCGCTGGATGCAAGGCCAATAAAAGCGATCAATTATGTGATTAGTGTGGCTACATCTTGCCCAAACGTACCCGAACAGCTTTCATTAAACAAAAATGCCTCTTTCTCAGCCATGCACAAAGAGACGAGATCTTTTCCAGCGTCCTCCCTCTTTTCTTCCCTCCACGACGCAGCAGCGCTGTGGTTTTGTCCTGCTTCCATTGCTGTTTAATGAGGATGGCATGGTGTGCTTTCATTCAAAGTGTAAAGTGTTTGTTTGTCATACGTGAACACACCACAGCACACAGTGTGAACATTGTGAAATTCTTCCTCTGCATTTAACCCATTCAACCTGTTTAACCCATTCACCAAGTGACGCAGCAGGCAGCCAGGAACACAGCGCCCAGGGAGCAGTGTGTGGGGACGGTACCTTACTCAAGGGAACCTCAGTGGCAGCACTGGCAATCCTGGGAATCAGGCCCATGACCTTCTGATCACAGGGGCAGCTCCCTACCAGGACACCAGCTGCCCCATCTACCTCTTCCCTCCAGCAGGTCCAGTCAGGGTAAGTTTAGGCAGCATCGTCCTTCCTTGTTCTTTCTTTCTTTCTTTTTTATGTCTGATCTTCTAGTAAGGTGCCGCCTATCGATCGATGCTGCCAAACTGGCTAAGACAGCATGCCCATCTTCTCCTGGCACCACAGCATCTTCTCAAAATGCTTGGAGGAGAACATTTTACGGCATTTACCAGATGCTTTTATCCAAAGCGGCTTCCATTCCCTAACTACAGGGGGCAGTCTCTCTGGCGCAACTTGGGGTTGAGGGTGTTGCTCAGGAACCCAGTGGTGGTGTACTAGGCCACCACCACCACCACCACCACAGCAACAATCTCAAAGGACTGAAACATAGAACATGCAGAGCTGAACGTGGAGCAGAACAAAAAAAAAATTAGTTCCTTTTTGGCACCACAGAAGAACCAGCCGGTGGTACTTGAAAGAACTACTCCTGTACAAGGGTCATGAATCTCCTTTACATTATGTGGAGTTTCTTTATGCTTCTAAAAGCTTCTTCACACTCACACATGTCATGCAAATATGGTTCCACAGGGAATTATTTATTTATCATCTTATCATCATCTTTATCACAACTTACTATTTTGCAGTAATAAGACACTGTCAAAATCACCAGATATTCTGTCTCATACTTGTCACATTTTCGACTAATACATATGTGTATTTTTTTATGTGAACTAGTGATATACTGAGGGATCTTTAAGTTGGCAATACACCACCCTAATAATTGCAACGACTTGTAAATGTTAGCGTTGTAGCATGTTCTACAATTATGTCTACAACCAAATTTGCTTCAGAGACAAAATGAGGGTCTGATTAACACCTGTTGCCCACCAGATGAGGACCAAGGTGAGGCTGTCCCAGTTGTAAAAACATCCCATGGCCCGCTGCCATAAAGCACAGTATGATTTGAGTGGAAAACTATCCATCAGAGCTGTGCGTGTTGCTGTGTGTGTGTGTGTGTGTGTGTGTGTGTGTGTGTGTGTGTGTGTGTGCGCACCCTGGCTGTTGTCTCAGGCCCCAGCTCCCGGGGACGAGAGGGACCAGGCACTGGAAAAGCAATTATATCCTGCATGCATGAGCGAGTGCAGGTCGAACACTTCGTCAGCATGCCCCGGGTGTTCTTGAGCCAGAGAGAGAAAAAAACATCCAGAAACAGCAAGAAAGGACGACATGTATGTGTACTATGTACAGCCAACACGGGGGCAAACCCCGGCATGTGGACACATTGATCAGTTATGGAATTAAGCCACTGCTGGTTCAGCATCTCTTGCACTGTAAACTGGAATACACTGAATTTGGGAAGCCCGTTTCCTCCCTTTCACCACAATTCACCACAACACAAGGCTTCTGTAAATTTAAATTCTTTGAAGATCTTTTTGTTCTAAAACATGTCCATTTGATTATGCTTTTGTGGAAATGTATCCTGTTACCAATAAGGGTAAAATTGGGATTTCGTCATGACTTGTGATTTGAGGGGGGGGGGGCTGTTTTTGTCATATGCGACAGGGGGTGGTGACTTTATATATCAATATGGGGAGGCTGTGGTGGTGTTCTCTCTGTAGTCACTTAAGGTACAGAGCTGAACCCAAACCAGGAGGTGATGTTCTGAGTCACTTTGTACTCTGGTGTGGTTAAAAAGTGTCCTGACTCAGAACGTCACCTCTTGGTTTGGGTTCAGTTCAGTCCATTTATACCGGGAGATGCAGGACCAGAGACATCAGAATCATCCACGACTCATCTCACCCAGTAACTGCCTGTTTAACCTGCTGAATTCAATATAAACACTAGCTCTAACTGGTTTAGGAAATATATTTTGGGGTTAAAGTGAGTAAATAACAGGTTTGCTGACCTTTGTTGGTCACTTTGCTGAACTTTAACAATAACAATGAAAAAAAAAAACAAAAACAAAAAAACAATAAGCCCCTGAGTTCCTGCCTGCCACCCAAACTGGAGGTCAGACAACGGGCTTGGCCTTTGACCCCAGGCTTCAGTTTCTGCTAGGGTTACCTCTTCTTGGCCATTTGTGACCACAGACAATGCGACAAATTGTCTTTTCAATTGTCTGTCACTCACTTTCTCTTGTGTCTTTTCGATGTGTGTGGTAGTGGTAGGTCGAGGGGTTTGGTGGTCTATGGTTTCAGTTCTATTTATTTAGTCATTCAGTGCTGGAGAAGTGGGGGTGCGTCTGGTCCCTTGGAAAAATGGCCTCATTGTCTGAGTGGAGCTGCAACTGACCTGGCTTCAGCTCCACCCCCCCAACCCCACATGGGGCTCGTTTAAGGGGGGTGGGGGTTTGGAAAAGGCGGCTTTAAAGCTTTTATTTCCAATTTAGCTCAGCCTGACAGAGGCAGTAAGAACTCTGAAGAAGAAAGCCTCTGTTGGGGTTTTCATGTCCAAATGTTTATTGACCCCACTGTTTCTCTCAAAATCAACTGAGAGTTTGTCCCCCCTTTAAAAATTGCTTTGAGGATTCGATTGCATTCAGCTATGACAGCATTAGTGAGGTCAAGTAATGACGTTGGATGATTCGCTCTCGATCACGGACTCCACTCCTGTTGATCCCAAAGCTACTGGATGGAGCTCCACAGCCTAACTCTTGGGAGCTATTACTATTTTTGGCTCACGTGCATCTTGTGTGTGATAAATTCAATTGTTCAGTTAATTTTTACGGTGAGTGTAGCTTTGTGTGCACAACTAAACATTTCGGTCAGCAGTAGGAGGCCTAGTGGTTAGGGAGTTGCCCCTGTGATCAGAAGGTTGTGGGTTTGAATCCCAGGACTGCAAGTGGCACTACTGAGGTACCCTTGGGCACCATCCCCACACACTGCTCCCTGGGCGCTGTGTTCCTGGCTGCCCGCTGCTTCACTTGGTGAATGGGTTAAATGGGTTAAATGCAGAGAAGCATTTCACACTGTTCACACTGTGTTCTGTGGTGTGTTCACATATGAGAAATGGACCCTTAAAAAAGGAGCACTTCATGGTAACTCAGTCATAAGAAGGGCTGTCTGGATACTTTTGGACACACAAATCAGATATAAATTAATAATTGCGATGAGTAACCAACCTGATTGTGAATACTACCAGTGATTACAACCAGTGTGTGTGTTGGTCTAACTCGAAGGTGTGTGTCAGGTGGTGAACAGCAGCATTTCTGTGCCAGAACTCTTTGCAGAAGGAGTCACTGTAGAAATGCCGCACACATATACTGTATGTTCATATGTCTGTTACAAGCTTCACACACTTTAGATTTTACTTCATAAAATGTATTTATGTGCAGGTAACTCCGCTTGGCCGATCAATTGCTTTGAATCATGTGAGAAAAAATTTACAAAGTACAAACTGTTTACAGATTAGGTGAGCTCTTCAGTATGGTTTCGGTAAGAGATCGCATCTGGCACATCCTCAGACGCGCCGTGTGTTTACCCCAGCCGGGCGCTCGTGTTCCAGTTTTCCAGTTTTATAGTCCTTAAAGTCGTTTGATTCGGCTTGCTGCCGGCTCCCGCAGTGGTGAGGAAGGAAAAAAAATAGGCTCATATACAAACAACATGCCTCGTCCGCGTCGCGTGGGGAAAAAGCGGCAGAAGACACTGAGCATCTGAAGGGAGCTCGTAAAGCTCCTTTGCGCGAGGCGTTTCTGCAGTCGGAATAGGTAGCGGCGAATGCTGGAGGAGGAGGGTGGAGGGCACGTGTGAAGAAAACAAGTCATAAATCCACGGCGAGAACACACACGGCGTCCCATTAAATTATAAACCCATCTGAAGCTACAGACCATAATTCTGCGGAGACAAAGTGATTCATTACTGCAGAGATGAAAAGCTACACCCCCCCGAGGTTATTACAGATGTTGGGAGACAATTTTCCTTTTGCAACAGCTGGGTAGTTTGTTTTGTTTTGTTTTTGAAGCTCGAAGACCTCTTAGTTGAACAAAAGAGAAATTGTTCACATAGAAACAGCTGTCATCATAACTAAAGATTCATATTTGGGGAGTAACTTGAGGTCAGGCCCAATCAGATTACTGAGCAAAATGTGTCGTGTATATATTACTCAATTACCTGTTTGGGCATAACATTATATAAATTACATGCTATGGTGTTCCAGGTGGTTGCTAGTTGCTACTGTGTTTTTAAGCAGTCGCCACCAGGGGGCTCTGTGTCTATACTTGAAATATGTATTGAATATCATTTGTATAAAAAAGCTCAGAGGTCTTTTGTTTTTTTTTCTTGGTCTTAATGAACAGGATGGGGGTCCCTATGTAAGATGTCACAAAGGGGTACGAATGTTCAGTAACATGTTCAGGAAGTGATGATGCCAAGATCACTCCACCCTTCCGGCCAACATGATGTCCACCCATTCTGCTATCTGCACTGCGCCGCTGCGTCCATTTACATTTTCCTCCCGACACAGTCTGGAACTGCTTTCTCTCCGAGGTTTTTCAGAACTCCAGCAACAAATGAAGGGCTCATTCTGATTGGTTCCAGAATGCAGTTGGGTCGGGCTGGAGCCGCCACGCATGATTAGAAGCACGCTTTGATACTCTGATTAGGCCATCAAAGCCCTGATGGATTTATTTCGCAACGCCTTGCCTTTTTTGATGTCATTGCGAGCGACACGGATGGGAGCGAGTCCAAAGTCGACAGTGATCAACAGAGCAGCGCCATACAACCTCTAAACCACTCCATACCGCTCTCTCACTGGATTGTCTCGGAAGGCAAATTATATGGCTGGTCCTGGCATGGGAACTGGCTTTGAAGGCTCTTTTTCGGCCCTGTTTTCCCTCCTCTCTCCGCAAAAGCCCATTTTCTTTCACCACGGTCCTCTGTTTTCCATGCCGTTTGGTGTTTGTTATAAAACCTGCGGGTTCCGTGTTGTAATCCACATCCTTCCATTTATGGGGAAACCGGAGCAGGGACGTAATCGGAGAGGAAGATTATCTGAACATGACTCAAAGACACATGTTACCTCTCTTCAGGCCTGCTTCCTGGAGCCATAAATCAGGACTCAGCTCCAGCGTGCCGATGCAGATGCAACATGCAGGCCCCTCTCAGCTTCCGCACACTCTCGCTCCATTCGCATTTGATTTCATTTTGCTGTGTTCCCAACTGTCTATTCCTCTGTGATTCAGTGTAATAAAAGTCTTTTCAGTTGAACTCAAGAACATCATGCTTCCCAAAATGAACAAATCTGCATGACAGAAAAAAAGTAGATGTGATTCCATTATAAGAATTGTGTCCTGCAGGGATCATCTGACATGAAATCTGTATTCTTGTCCCAGGATGTCCCAGGGGAGGGCTTTCTATCCCTGTGCTTGGTTATCACACTGGGACACCATCCTGGAAACAATCTGGTCCTGATACAGTTGGAGGCTGAGGTTTGGCGATGGAGGATGTCTTTTGAGACGTTCTTTCTTTCCTCTGCTTTAAATAGTTTTCTTTTGCAGTGTTTGACCTTAATCAACATTAAAAATATGGACAAGAAGAAAAAAAAATGGTTGATGCCTTTGGTAATGAAATCCAGAGGACAGGGAGAGGGGAAGGAGATGTTTTGAATTTTGGGCTGTTTAATCTCAAGTGGTTTTTGGAGGGATAAACATGCTCTTTATTCCAGCCCATTGGGTTTGAGCAAACCATTTCTTTTCTTCACCCTCAGCCCTTTGCCTCATGAACCACAAAATTATGACCATGTTAGGAGAGAAGATGCAGGCAACAGTACAGCAGTGTGGTTTAGATCAATGTAATGTACAGAACTGGGGAAAGGGAGGTTGCGTCTGTCACCCAGCCTGAGGCCATGTGCTGAAATTACAACCTGAAATCTACTTGTAACACCTCATATATGGTGGGATGTGGTCTTCAGTGGTGGGTTTTAAGTAGTCTGCCTTGTGATGTCAAAATAATCTGTCCACAAACCTTCTAAATGTTAAAGCTTATCCTAAAAATGAAAGAACCTTGTTCCCCTGTGTAACATAATCCACTGATTTGGCTTTGGGAGGCTTTTCTTTGTGCATCAATCTCCATAAAATGATTATCTTAGCATTTTTCACCTCACTTTTGGATTCCACAGGGACTTGTGGCAAGCAGAGTTGGCAATTTCCAGGATTTATCCTCAGAACTGGAATACTGTGCAGTCACACTGAGTGAGTCGCTCAAAAAATCTTTTCAGAGCTTGTGATTGGTAATACTCATACTTGCTTCCTAGTATTATATATATTTTTTAAATTAATTATGTATCTGTAGGGTGTGATTGGGGTAATATTGGGCTTTATAAGGTTAACCAAGGTTAAAGTGACTTTCCATGTCACCAAGCTAGTTGTCACATGTCAAAGCTAGTCAGCTAGTATTTTAGGGTAGGGAATAGGTGGTAGGGATTTAGAACCCTTCCAAAATAAGCTACATTTACTTAGGTTAGGTATTTATTTGTTTGTGAAGGGTAGCCTTTTCCCATTTTTCTTTCATTTTGTCAGTTTGTTTTTGGGCAGCCGCTATGGAAAAATGGATTCGGTCATAACCAACTGACAGTTCAAGTCCAAATACCAGCCAGTTTTAGACTTGACAGTAGACAGTTTTAGACTTTGACAGTAGACAGTTTTAGACTTGACAGTAGACAGTGAACTTCACAAGGTTCCTTCTATCTTAGCCAAAACATCCATAGGTCTTAATTTTTTCAGTTAAATTGAAATAGCGAAAGGGTCAATGTTCCAGTTCACTTGTTCTGCAGGTTGAAACAGAAGATGTAGATGATAGAATCCTTCCCTCTGAGGGTTATTATCAGGATCTGGAATGCCATTCTGAATCTGGCCCAATTTAATCTGAGTGTTTACGCACAACAATATACTGACTGCAAAGTGGATTCAACCCAAGTATATCAAAAAAATTTGCTTCATAAAAGTCTGGACAGCAATGCTGTTGGGATGTGGGGTGGATTGTGTAAAATAGAAAGTAGCCCAATTGCGGCGTCGCTTTGACCACATGCTCATCGCCCCAGCTCTAGTTAGAATAACAGCAAGCCGCTAACTTCAGCTTTTATACGTGGCAAGGGAGGGCGAAGATGGAAGGGTTGGTGCTCGGTAATGCCACAAGAGGAAGGGAAATGGGACAGTATGGTGAAGGACACTCTAAACAGGATATTAAACAGCTAATAAACATTGAGAGGCACATGGTGCTTCTTTTTAATGCTTCCCAGGCTTCCAAAACAATATGGCTGACTAATGTTTGCTCCAAGTTGAATGGCAAAAATGCAGCTAGAGACTATTTTTAAACAACGCTAGTGGCACATTTTCTGTTGGCCACTGAACATGGTACCATGATCTCATTTACTAAGCATGCTAGCTCTTTTAATGAGGTTCTTTTGAGTTGGTCTACACAAAGCTTACACAAAGCTCATACTCCAGGCCTGCTGGAGAGGTTTGTCCTGAATTGCAGAGCTGGATTCATTGCTAGTAAGCTTTGAGAGCAAGGCTAAAGGGAGCTGAGTTAGCGTGCTAACCAACAATCACCTGTCTCGGAATAGCCTCACATGAGTTATGGGGAAAGTCGAAGGGGCATGTCATGGAGTTTTGCTAATGTGATTGTGAGTGTTGGGGCACTCTATTTGACGCATTACCTAATGAACCATAAAAGCTCCCCACAAAGCGAAAAATCTATGGACATGGTAGATTATTGGGCCGACGGTGAGGCAGTCCAGGGATACCTAAAGAATGTGAATCTGAGCCGAACACGTGGCAGACTTTCAGAGTGAGGGGGAAAAAATGGCAGTGCCTTCCAGTTGCATGTCCGTATTTATTAGTCTCATGGCCGTAAATCTTGCCTTTTTAAAGAGAGCCAGCTTGAATCTCCCAGAGGTCACGGTGCAGTGGTGTGTTTGGAACAAAGGCGAGGCTGAGAAGTCGAGTGGCCTCTGCCTTGAAGGCACTTTCCCCGTGTGCTGAATTATGACATCACTAAGCAGATAGGGCCAGTGGCAAAATAGGCAATTTAACGCTTGTCTTTTTGAGGCTTGTGTGAGCGTGACGGTTTCACCAGAGGGTGCCCCGTGGTTGCAGTGTCATGCACAGCCAGCTAGAGACTCACCAACCTACAGCAAATCTCGCTTCCCTGATGATGGACATGTTTGTCACAAGACCCACAACGAAGCCTGCACCCTTAATCTGTTCTCATTCAGATCTGTGCAATATAACTCTTATGTAACTTTTTTTTTTCTGTATGTTACTGAGTGTTAGTCTCATCCCCTCATCACCTGCTGCTATCTCATTTTATCGCATTCATCCTGTGTTTATGGCACAAACACTAAGTCACTTGTCATAACCACTCGCACTACTAATCTGTTATTGTATTATATCTATTATTGTAATTGTTGTAGTTATTTTGGTATTCCATTTGCACTATCACTACTGTTATTGTCTTTTTTAAACTCGTTATTTTCTTATCTTTATTCCTCTCGTCGCACTGAGCATGTTCATGACAAAAGAAGTTTCTTATCTTATCTTAAAACTAAAGCCTAACGACAGGTTTGCCTGGTATCTCTCCTTTCTTCAGGTTTGCACAAGAATTCCTATGAAAATCATGTGCTGGCATACCTCTCTTTTTCGTGTGCTCTGTAACTTTGGGGCCAGTTGAGCTCCATGCCGATCCCAGCCTGCTGCTGGCCAGGAGCCAGCCACTGTTCGACAGAGCCGTGTGCTTCCCCAGCGCCCCCAAATTCCCCACATCTGCTATTCATTGCATCCTCTCTGTGCCCGTCAGTAAAGCTACTGTTCATACGCCTCCTTTCTCACACACATGCTGGTGCGTCTCAGGTGTGTGCTGGCTGAGGCACAGACTCAGAATAAAGATTAAAGTTTTTTGGAACGTGAAAATCTGCATGCTTTTAACACACTTCCAAGAAATGATCATGACCGCATGTGACCACACACATACAAAGCAGTTTGATTTAAGACTAATAGCATACCTCAGATCTTCTCTACACAAACTGATCTGTTGCTTATGGCCGCAAGAGGCATAAAGAACCATGAATTAACATAAATAATCATAAGTAGTCATATGATTGCTTTGCTCTCCAAAAAAAAAAGCCAAGAAAAATTCATTTCTATTTCATCCTTTTATAGTACATTTTTGTTACTATGTGCTAACATTACTAATACATATTGTACATAATGCATATTATTGTTACTGATACAAGCTATATTTGTAATGAAGTAACCTAATGATTATTTTGGTGATTAAGCATATACACACATTTTCACATTTGATTTCAATACAACAAATACAAATACAATCAGTTGTTGAGATATTGCTGCTGTGGGTTTCCTTCCTTTCAGTCATGTGCACAGCGCTAGTAGAAAGGATCTTCAGACGCCTGAACACAGCTTTATAATCACAGGCAAATACGCTGTAATTATCAATGTGCCTGATTGAGGTTTGACATTTTGATTGATTTGTGAGTCAAGTGATATGTTCTGATCAAGTAATTGTGACAGTCGTGAGAATAATAGCTGTTTAACGGGCAATCTAGTAAGTTGTCAGGATGAATGGCCAGCAGCTAGCCCAGTGTAGCATGAAGGATGAACTCAGTTGCAGAGAACACAAGAGAGTAGGTAGCTCACGCACTTTGCTCTAAGAATGCTCTCTAAATAGAGCTGAGGTTACCACCTGGAATCCACGTTCTCATACACACACAAGTATTAAGGCAACTGGAGTACTCACGGTCCTGAAGAGATGAAATTGATATGGAAGCAGGGGATGACTCAAAAACTGAGCAGTGACTACCTCCATTACCGGGCTTATATACCATGTGATGCATTCCCTTCTGAGTCCTCTTGCACGTCACATGACAGGAGTGTGTGACATAAGTGTTTCATATATATTTAAAAATTACTTGCAAACTTCCCTCTCTAGTCCACACAAGATGAATGTTTGACTAGCTGTATTTACGCCAATGATTCACATTCACTATCAACCTTGAATTACCAATACCAGTTTCAGAAAAAAAAAATTTAATTAGAGCACCAGACAGTCTGCACTCTATTTTTATTTCTAGGCCCAAAATGAAATGCATCGCTGCTTTGCGGTGGGTCTGTTTCAGTGCAGAGATCAGATGAAACAGATAGAACCGGAAAGGCCAGGAATGAACTTCACAGCTTCCATTTTAAAACGCTCAGTTCTAGAGGAACTGACCAAGTCAGAATCGTTCACAGTGGTGGTGAAAGGAACCAGGAGTCTTTAAAAGCTCTCTCACAGGAAGTTGTTCCATTGAATGATTACCAATGTGATGCCTAAGACATTGCTTTACCAGAGTTTTGAGAAGCTTTTAGTCCTAAAAACAAAACCCATTCATGATGGAGGGATACATGCAGGGTGTTTTGCGAAAATAGCAAATTAGTCCCCAAAGAAAACCGATTTAGTTCAGATTTACCGACATCAACAACCATATAAACACTCAGAGACACATGGAGCTTCATTGGGAGCCAATGGTAAATAAAATGGGCAGATAAGTGTTGGAGACGTCTGGTTCCATTCACCAGCACTGAGATAAAAATTGTCCCAGTGAACTAGGTCATACCAAACCCTCTCTGAATGACTTTGTTCAAACACTGAATTGTAGAGGAGCTTTGGAAAATCGATGCAAATCTAGGAACAACTACATATGTAATAATTCTGGCCACAACACAGTTGGGTACTTATCAAAAATGCATTAATACATGAGAAGATGTGAGAATGTCCTTAAAGGTGGACCTTTCTGCTCTGGATGGGACTTGACAGCATCAATTAGTTTCCATTTAGTTCGAAATGATGTGATGGACTAAGGCTCCACCCAGCCCCACCTTGTATTGGCTAAAACATGGTTCTACTCTGATGTGTATTTTCAACAGAACATCACACATACCCGTTGGGCACTCTGACCAGTCTGCAGCACCACACACAGCAGGGGGGGTGCACTGTGTGTTCTGACCCCTTTTATCAGAACAGCATGACCTTCTTCTGTACAGCAGCTCTGGGATTGGACCAGACAGACTGGTCTTCTCTACCCATATGCCCATATGCATCAGTGAGCTTTTGGCCCAGGACAATGTTGCCGGTTCATTGGTTGTCCTTTCTTGGACCACTTTTGGTAGGAACTGCAGACCAGGACCCCCCACAAGACCTTCAGTTTTGGAGATGTTCTGACTCGTCCAACCATCACAGTTTGGCCCTCAGATCCTTTTGCTTGTCCATTTTTCCAGCTTCCAACCCATCAACTTCAAGAACTGACTGTTCACTTTCTGCCTAATACAGTACTGTGCAAAAGTCTTAAGCACCTATGCAAATCATGTCAGCAGTGCCAGAAAAAACACAAGTGACCTTTAGAATAAATGCGACCAAACTAGAAAGCAGTAAAAAAAAAAAAAAAATCAAGATTCCGTTCTAAAAAGTAGCTGACATGTTGTGAGCTGGTTAGAAGAACACAGGTTTGGTTCCAGATTTCTGCTCCGTTCCTCCAGTCATTGCGTGCATTTATAAAATTCCATAAGCAACACACCAAGTATAAGCGAACACATAAAACCACTATTTACTGTATTAATGCTATTAGTATTTATTTTGATGTTAGTGTTTTGACACTAAAATAATATTACTGCCCAATGAACAGCTTTTAAATATCATTCATTCAGGTGCCTGGGACTTTTGCACAGTACAGTAAACCCAGTCACTATGAAACACAATATGCTTAAAATGTGCTTAATCCTACCTTAATTTACCCCTGAAAATACACCAAACCCCTTCATTTGAATTAAGTGGCCGTTAATTTGTGAAACCGACCCCTTAATTTCACCTTAAAATGAGATTTAAGGCATGAGTGTGAAACCCCTTAATCTTAAATTTAAGACGTTAATTCAGGAGGTTCTATTATTTAAGGGGCAAATTTGAAAAAAGTAAGGGGAAGGTTCAGTAGTTTTACCCCTTAATCTGTGCACTGTTTCCCTTAATTCTCCTTAATTTTCTGTGTGGTAAATTAAGGTCAAAATTAAGGTCACTTTAAGAGTTAGAATTAAGACGTTTAGTTTCGTAGTGACAGGTGCCACCATAACAGCATCATCAGTGTTATTCACCTCACCTGTCAGTGGGTTCAGTGCTACGGCTCGTTGGGGTGCATCACAGCGGATTAGTCTCCCTGGTGTGGCTCTGTGTCTCGTAAAAATCTTTTGCTGATTTTGTTGCAATTACATGGTCTGTCATGATCTTTCCAGAATGGTTTCCAGCATCCACGAGTGCATGCCGAGGCATCCTCGGCGCTGACAAATCGAATTAAAGTTCTGCAGAGGACAATGTCACACATGACAGCCTCTCTTTCTGTCCGTAAACCTTTTAAAAGAACTGCGGTTGAACAGTGTCATGATCCATTCCCTTTCAGTCGGCGTTTGCCTTTGGCACGTCAACGGACCGCTGACGTCCAGAACTTTCTGGTGAAAAGGAACAAAAAACAGCAGTTTTATTCCCTCCGAAATTCACTGCTGCTTCTTGGGCCTCTTTTCCTTCTGGCTGGATGTTCTCCCATTGGTAAGCAGCTTTGATGGCCTTCCAAATTTGCGTTCCTGCTCCAACCGAAAACATGCCTTCTCAGTTCTTTAAATACTGAGCTTCACAGCTATTAGGCTTCATTAACGCTGAGCAAACCCCTCGCTGAAGACAGTTGCTTATTTTCCTCCTTGTTACTTCATTTTAGAATTTCAAACAGGAGATAGTGGTCCATAAACAACCTCAGTAAACACTCCTATAGACTAAAAGAATTCATTCCATAAACAAACTCAAAAACACTCACATTCACTAAAATAGAAGATACTAGTCCATTGACAAACTTAATAAACACACTATAAGATCAAAAGTATTGGGGATGCCTGACCATTACACCAACAGGGACTTTAACGACATTCAAATCCATAGACTTTAGTATGGAGTTGGTTCCCATTTGCAGCTCTAACAGCTTCCACTCTTTCTGGAAGGCTTTCCACAAGATTTGGGAGTTTCTGTAGGAATTTGTGTCCATTCATTCTGTAGAGCATTTATGAGGTCAGACACTGATGTTGGATGAGAAGG
>JBBIGA010000040.1:1943877-1961439 GCA_037576975.1 Alestes dentex
AGACAGTCTTACAGTCATTAGTTACAGAGACAGTCTTACAGTCATTAGTTACAGAGACAGTCTTACAGTCATTAGTTGCAGGGACAGTCTTACAGTCATTAGTTGCAGGGACAGTGCCCCTGGAGCAACTGAGGGTTAAGTGACTTGCTCAAGGACACAATGGTAGAAAGTGGGGGGGTTCTAACCAACAACTTTGTGGTCATCAGGTTCATAGACAAGTGTTTTACCACCCCTAGTGCTAGCACCCCCTACCTTCAGAATTCATTTTGTCTTCAAATCCTTTACGTAACAAAATTTACATTTCCAACAAGAATGAAAACTTCTCAGTGTGTTATAACCACAAATGTAAACACTTCAGAGACATTCACTGAAACACAAAAGACCTTATCACTCTCTTAACCCTGTTACAAAAACATGTCTGGCGAGGGCTGAAAAATCAGAATCTGTACTTTTCCACACAATTTCTCAAGTGAACTAAGAGTCACTCATATGGAATTACATCATGCTCATATTATTTATTGCCAGCAGTTCCTGGGGGTTAAACGTGGGTGAGCCACAGCGGGCTCTCAGCCCCTGCCATTTTTTTTAGGTTCACATTGAGGAAAGCAGCCTGTTTCAGGAACAGAGAAAGGGAGGAAGTCAGGTAGCTTTAATCACAATTTATTGCTAGAAAAAAAAATCCTGAACGCATGTGGCTTGTTTCCTCAGTTAACAGGCAGGGAAGATGGAGGGGAAGAGTCCTCCAGCTGGGAAACTGTTTTGTAGGAACATGTCTGTCTGTAGAAGCAGAAGGCAGCCTATGAGGAGACCAAGGAGCCTTTTTCTTTCAATAAGGAAAAAAAGTAAACCCTCCTACAGCTCGTGGAGCTGGAGAAGGAGACAGAGGCACAAGCGGTGAACCTTTTTCCTCCTCTGGAGAAGGGAAAAAAAGAAAAAGAGTGGAAGAATGAAAAAAGGAAAAGGCAGTGCAGTTACAAAAGGCATATGCTCGTCCACTCTAAACAGAGAGAGAGAGAGAGAGAGAGAGAGAGAGAGAGAGAGAGAGAGAAGAGAGAGAGAGCAAGAGAGAGACAGAGAGAAGGAGAGACAGAGAGAAAGAGAGGGAGCAAAAAGGAGGGAGTTAAAGAAAGAAAGAGACAGAAACAGAGAGAGAATGGGAGTGAGAGGGAAAGAAAGCGAGAGAGGGAAAGCAAGAGCCAAACAGAAAGAAAGAGAGAGAAAGACAGAGAGAGACAGAGAGAAAGGGAGAGAGAGTGGGAGTTAGAGGGAAAGGAAAAGAGAGCCACGCAGAAAGAGTGAGAAAGAGGGAGAAAAAGAGAGAGAGAGAGAAATAAAAGAAAGAGACAACGAGTGGGCACAAGAGAGGGAGGAGAAGAAAAAAAGACAGACAGTGAAAGAGAGAGAAAAATGTCCGAATGAACGAAAGAGACAAAGAGGGAGCCAGAGAGAAAGGGAAAGAAAGCAAGTGAGGGAAAGAAGATAGGAAAAGAGAGAGATAAAGAAAGAAACAACGACAAAGGAAGAGAAAGAAACATTTTGCTGCAGTTCCTGTACGTTTTATATATCATCTAAAACAGGGTCACAAGTAGTCCACTAAAATTTACACTCCTGTTGAATCTCGGCAAGTGTATACTCATTATAATTCACTATATAGCCGTGTTTATCTGCGTTCCACAAGGGGGCGCTTTTAGAAGTGAGCACGACTGAAAGGGTGGAACCCCCACCAGCAGGAGCTCTGTAATGTATGTTTAGTAGACAAATAAAAGTCAGATCTTTTCCATAACAGCAGTCTGAAGGTTCTGCCCAGTGTGTTTTTGATTCGTTATGGATTATTCAATTATATGATAAATAGTGACAACTCTAGTCTGAGGTATTTTGCACTGATGTGTATTGAAATCTGAAGTATCACTGCAAATTCCAGACCTCACATTCCCTGGCTGACTGCCCATATGTCTGGCATGTGTCTGCCTGAAGGCTTTAATGAGGTGAAGGGCATGTTGAGCATCATATATTGACGGCTGAACTAAGTTCTAAACATCACACAAGAGTAATATCTAACAATATATCTTCTGTTAAACATGATTGAGAGCAGTATTTATGGTCCAGAAGAGCTAGAATGCTCTGTTCTATCTTTTAAATGAGATATTTTTAATCAAACTGCGTAAATGGGCACTTCGTCTGTTGCTACATGCTAGAAGTGTCACATCAGTCTCTAAAGTGAAATTTCCCTAGTTGAAAGACGATGCATCTTGAAGGTCTTTTGAAAAACCACAGCTGCTTTTGGGGGCACTCTGGTTGAAAGGTTTTTTTTCTGGTTAATGCAGGTTTCTGCTAGTAAACTAATTGTCTCCGCTGTATTTATTAGCCTCATTGTTTATTACACTGAGGAGGAAGTGGGTCCCCAAAGGGTGTATTGGGAACAGTGACATATTTGAGCTATGCATACTGGATACTGTAGTGAGAGAACATTGATGGATGAAAAGACATATAGGCTGGAATGTGCCTTTAAAGGAATAGTTTGTCAGTGAATCAACTGGACACAATTTTCCACTCACCCCAAATGCAGAAGCTCCACCTACACAAATTTGGCTTCTTTAGTTTAGAACCAGAGCAACAGGGCTAATCGCTACGAAACACAATGTACTTCAAATGTGCTTAACCCTACTTTAATTTACCCCTGAAAATACTCCAAACCCCTTCATCTGAATTAAGTGGCTGTTAATTTGTGGAACTGACCCCTTAATGTTACCTTAAAAATTAGATTAAAGGCATGAGTGTGAAACCCCATAATCTTAAATTTAAGATGCTAATTCAGGAGGTTCTATTATTTAAGGGGCAAATTTGAAAAAGTAAGAAAATTCAGTAGTTTTACCCCTTAATTGGCCTTAATCTGTGCACTTTCCCCCTTAATTTTCAAAATTAAGGTAATTTTAAGGGGTAAAAAAGGCATTTGGTTTCGTAGTGAATGTTGCTAACAAATACTAGAAGTCAGTAGTCACTCACATAAAAACATCCCCAAAGCTCTTCTAAACCTAGTCAAAGCACATCCAGCTCTTCATTAAGGTGGAGCGGACCTGAAGATGTGGTTCACGACACAGTATGATACATTCAGTTCGTTTTTATATTCAGCTCTCAGTGTCCTGAATCCATATCCACAAGCCTGGTCCACCAAGAACTGGATGTGGTTGGAGTGGGTTGAGAGAAGCTTGGTAGACGTGTTTACATATACCATTTGAGTGATTGGTTTATGTAAACACTGCCGACTAGTGTTAGCGATGTTAGCCTCGCAGCTCCAGTTCTAAAGTAATGAAGCAGCATCTGAACTTCCAACATGTCTCGGCAAATCGACCACATCTGGGCTCGGTGGAGAATTGTGTTTAAATTAAAAATTTCGCTGAAGTATTTCTTGATGACATCATGCCATGTGAGTGTGTACCATGTCCGGCTATATTTGCTACAGAACATCTGGTGTTCTTTTGTCAGATCCATCCATTTCTGCTGATTAAAGTCCCGAAACGAAAAACCTGCCCATCCCTAGAAACAACAATGGCAGCGTTCTTTTGTCTTTTGTTTTGCACCACGCAGCCCTGCAGGAGCCCTCTTAGCTTCGTCAGCCAAACAGCTGGAGCAGTGTGTCTTCGTAATGTTACGGATGAAAACATGATCTCTTTTGTCCTCGCGGATGAAACCTCTCGAGATTCTCTGCTAGTAAATCTCGCCTCAGCTAAACTCCCAACATGTGGAAGCAATAGAGGCCTCATGAGTGACAGTGAAGGAATTGGGGAAATTGGGTTGAGCAAACACACACACAAAGCTAAGCTTGCTAGCTAACTGTCCCTTTGCTTTGTAAGGAATCCGTAGGCAATGCATCAAAATGACCTTAGACCTCTTGTACCCAACAACAGTTGACCTGTTTTCACATGAGTTTCTGGTTACAGCACTATCCCAACCTTCCCGCTAAGCACATCTGGCTAGCTTTCACTCCCACTATGCTATCTAATTTGGGGTGCCGTGTGTTTTGTTAGCGTTTCCCCAG
This sequence comes from Alestes dentex, assembly GCA_037576975.1. Taxonomy (NCBI): domain Eukaryota; kingdom Metazoa; phylum Chordata; class Actinopteri; order Characiformes; family Alestidae; genus Alestes; species Alestes dentex. The sequence continues at coordinate 1,947,914 of JBBIGA010000040.1, forward strand.
CTGAACGCCCTCCTTAGCAAAGCTCTTCAAATAAACAAGTTTACTTGTGCAGGCGGTGGCACGCTGCACATGCTAATGGCTCACACGATGCTGTATGGGCTCGAGCCGCAGGCTAATCGATGATTATCACTCCCCTTTAATGGCCGACTGTGGAACTGAGCAATGTAACGCAAATTTTAAAAAGGTATTTTGAGTTAATTAACGCAAGGTCTTCCAAGTCCTAAACAAGGTTATAGCAAGCAAGACAACACTGCACTGGTTCTGATGAGAAGAAAGAAGCCAGGGCCAAGTTCATGAAAAGCCAGGAGGAACGTTATGTATGGTGGAACAGCAGAAGTGAGAGAAAGCAGGGCTAACAGAGAGATCAGCCTGCAGGAGGACGGTTGGGGTTTCATGCTGCAGTTTCTGGACTGTAGGCTAGACAAGCCTAGCAGTCCATTCATAGGTCCGGACATGCAGTCCCTGAAGGCAGACTGTTTCATGCAGAGAAAGTGATGTAATAGTACCTAAGATACCTCAGATAACCCCAAGATTACTCCCTGCGCTGTAAGACTGAACTTTGACCTCTGATCCATAGAAAGGAAAAGATGAAAAATAATGTTTGACCCAGAAAAGGTCAAACTTCTTAAGTACTTAGCACACTTCTTAAGTAAGTGGTGTTTCCAGTACAAAAACAATATAGTGGCAGAATTAATGGAAGTTTAAAAGGGAACCCCCCTGCCTTTCAAAATTAAGTAGCAAACAGAGTCAATCCAGAGTGAGTTTGATGCGCTTTATAGAGTCAGAACTGTTCACAGTGGTGGTGAATGGAACCAGACGTTGGCCTCTAAAAGCTCCCTCACATTTGTGCTTGTCTAATGTACACCATTTGCTTCAGAGAACGCTATTTCAACCCTCTGTGTACTTGTGTATGTGGCTGGGCTGACAGCAAACTCTTGAATCTTGAATCACATAACATTGTTCCATGGAATAGTTAAAAATGAACCACCTCATGCCTGAGATGTTTTTCTACCAGAGTTTTGAAAAGAATTTGATCTCAAAACTAAACCCGCTCATGGTGGAGGGATACATGCAGGGCATCATGAGGCAAAATAGTGCTGATGTAGTTCAGTTTCTCCACTAACACTCCTCTTAAACACTTAGGAGACACATGGAGCTTCACTAGTGGGTTTGAAGAGGAAATTAAATGGATAAATTTGTGTTGGAGACTCCCTTCACCACCACTGTAAAGAAATAATCATTTTTTTCCCAGTTCAACCTTGGATTTTCACTTACATATTCAAAAGAACACGTGTATAAGAATATCTGGAGAGTCCATTTCCACTCCACCAGCAGAGTGGCCACTAGGAGGCCTGCAGAAATGATCAATTCTGTTCCAGATGAATGCAGCTGCAAATGCCTAGCTTAGCTCCAGGGCCCACATTTTTATAAAGAGTTCCAGGATCGCTCCCTGTTTAGGTAGTGATTTAGTGGTGAAAAACTGATACTGGAACAGTCCTGCTCCTGAGATCATTGATAAACACATCTCTGGCTTGGAGGCTTGGGCTGAGGGAGTGTGGGAACATGTGAGTCACCAGTGTAGCACGCTGGGAACTGAACAGCAGGGTTTATCCTCAGCCATACTCTCACTGAAGCGCTCAGCGGCAGGGATTTGCTTTAAAGAAACATTTCCCATAATAACTAACGGTTTCTGCTAGCTAACGGTTTCTGCTAGCTGTGAAATGTTTCTCCTCCAGTGACACAAACCTTTGTGAAGATACGTAAGGACAGTGTGTATGATGCAGTATGTGCAGTCCTAACGTTGAATCCTGGTGTGTGCAAACACTGTGAGCACACAGTGAATTAGAGTCAGGAAGGAAATTAAGTCTATACCGTGTGCGGGTCTTCTTGTGTGCAGGGCAGGAAAAAAATGCCTTTGCCTGTAATCAGAACATTGCATAACACATCTCTGAGTGTGGAGCAAGCTTTTAGAGACTGTGGTGCATGCATTCACCTCCCCCCACTATCTCTAGCTTAGACAGAGCCAGTAAATAATGGCTAAAGTAAAAACTAGCACTGCATCCTATAGCTATTTGTGCTAGCAACACTATAAATTAGGGCCAGCTCAAATAACAGTTTACTGGCTTTAACTCTTTGATGAAGAGTTGATTAATTCTTGTTCTAAGAATCAGCTTTGAAGAATTCTATTTACATTTTATAACCATAATTGTATAACCAGAATCAGTGTATTAATAGTCAGGACGAAGCTCTGCTGCACAAAACATATGCTGCTAAAGATGCCACAATTATAGCCCTCAAGTACAGTTTTAATGAGTCGTGTTGAGGGTGAGAGTGTAACAAATCATGACGATCAGTTTTTATAGCCCTCAGGATACTAGTTAAACATGTCAAAGAGTTAGCTTGCAGGATAGAACATTTTATAAACAACCTTTGAAGTGGCCTCTTATGCGTGAACACACCATAGCACGACACACAGTGTGAACAATGTGACAGTCTTTCTCTGCATTGAACCCATTCACCAAGTAAAGCAGTGGGCTGCCACCATCAGGGGGCACCTGGGGAGCAGTGTGCATGGTGCAGCTAGCAGTCCTGGGATTGAAACCCATGACCTTCTGATTGCAGTGGCAACTCCCTAACCACTAGGCCTCCAGCTGCCCCAAGCTTCCAATATATGGAAAAGTGCACCTTTTCCATGTAATCCACCATATCCTGCATGTCTACAGAAGATCCTAACTATAATGGATGACTCCCCGAAATAGGCAAATTCCCCGTGGTGGGTGAAGAAAAATGACTGATGTTGAAATGCATAAACACCAGGCTCTAAGGTACATTTGCAGGCAGAGTGAGATCATGAAGCGTGCCATTGATGGAGAGATATTTTAGCGGTTAGCCAACAGGGAGCACAACGTTTGCCCAACCCCAGGTCTTCAAACGCGTCCGGCTTGTTCATCACTATTGCAGAAAGCTGCACTGAACAGGGCAAATATGCAATAAATGTCTCGAGTCAACATCGACAGACACATGTGTGACTAAATGAAATAAAATCTGTCGTTTGTTGAGAGCAGAGCCAATACTTCTCGCGTTCCAAAACCAACACAGTGTTCCTAACTGGTTAAAACTAAACAAAAAAACAGTTAATTGTGTTCTTTGTACCCAAGCTGAATGTAAGGCTAATGTAATAAACTAACAGAGGGGATCCCTCAGGGCCTTCTAGGCTTCAGTGAAGGTTTAATGATTTCTGGGAACTAAGAACATACATGGTTAAGTCATTTTTAAGTCATAAGTAACACAACACAGATCTAACATATGGACAGTGGAATATTTTTACTGTATTGGTGGAACTGAAAAACACATATTTTTCATTCAGAGTGGATTGTTGTGAAATGCTCCATGTAAGCGACATTTACAGAGTCTGTTATATAAGCAACTAAATCGTTAATAATAATTGCAATAAACAATTCTTTTTTTCCTGAACAACTCAAGTCTACAGCTCTTCATGGCCCATTTTACAATTTTTTGAAAGGGTGTTGTTACCATTATTTTCTGGTGGTGCACACAACGCTTTATGTCTCGGCTGTTTTTCTGGGGGGGACTCTCAGGGTAACTTAATTTTCTGTAACAAACTAGGTAAAACGTGAATGCCCTGCAGTGGCAAATGGCTTTGGTTTTATAATTTATTTGAATACATTAATGTTTATGTTAAGATTTATAGAAAATTTGAGCTGTAACTGTATAACTGTTTTTGAAGAGAACAGTACTGTTAAAAAGCTTATTTTTGTTTTAAAATGTTTTTAAACCAAATGTTATTGCACTTTTGTTCATATAGCAGTACTTTTAAAATAAAAGTGCACAGTACACTACTTTTGAATAAAATATTTAATATTGTGTACAACAATGCGATTAATTGCGATTAAAAAAAAATTATTGTTGCCCAGCATTATTGTTAATACTAAAATCCCCAGTCCTGAAACTAAGCTGGTTGCTTTGAAGTCACTGTTTTTGTGATGTCACAAAAATGAATTAATTTACAAATAGCCACTCGTTCAGTGTACATTTAGCCATGTTTGTTCTCATTAAACTTACAGGGAGCATTTCAGCTCCAGCCGCTTTTCAAACAAGGCACAATACAGGGCAGCCAATCAGAACAGAGGTCATTTACATGTGTCAGTTTTAAGCTGCGCCCTGTGATGGACCTTTCGCCCCTGTGAGTGCTGGGATAGGCTTCTGTACCCCCTACCATTCTGGTTATGATAATTGGCTCAGAAAATTAATTAATTTAAGCCAAGGAAAATACATTTTAAATAAGTTTTAATTAAACAGTCTAAATGCAGTTTTGAAGGTACAATGACAAAAGCCAGGTAAATTGTAAGGGAATTAAGCAAGTTGGAAAATGGCAAAAAACACCTTAAACTAAACCCTCACAAACACCTTAAACAGACCTCATGACCATATATGAAAACTGTAGGATATCGTCCCTATGATGGTACATTTTGACATCAGACTTAGGCCTCGTTCTCACGGACGTCCGAATCAGCTGTTTTCAGGCGTTCGTGGCATCAGGCGAACGCGGACTTGAGCGCAGACCGTTTTTCTGCTCATTGGAGCAAATCACAGCATCCACATGAGCCCTGGCGCTCAGTCGCCTGCGTGTTTGTGTGGTGTCAAAAAAATGTTGCATGCAACGTTTTCTTGGGGTCAACTTCTGCCGAAATCCAGATGAACGCAAAGAAAACGCCAGTACTGCATTTACATGCCATTCAGTTGATGTTCTGGAGGACCGAATATGTCCCATGATTCCAGTGTTCTACATTGTAAGGATCTATGTTTACAATGTAGAACTACACATCAAGATGTCCCGCATGTAAACGATCTGGACTGAAGAATTACTGCCCCCACAGGTGACTCCACGAAACTACACATCGGACTGCACAGCGGGTCAGACGAACGCTAGTGTAACGCCTCACGGAAGTCAATAAAGCGCTGCTACAAAACATAATAAAAACGCGTATGGCGTTCAGAGCGCGTTCATTTATCCAAGATTCAGACATCCGTGTGAGTGAGGCCTTAATCGGATTTTAGAACCAACACTATCTGTTTTACTGAGGGCTTCACATGAGACATGAGACTGTGATTACAGTTAGCATTGCCACCTTCACCTCAGTGTTCCCCAAACAGCCGTGTGTCTGCTGTGCATTAACTTGGGAACATTACTCCTGCATTACGGCTAACCTCACTGCCTTTTAACTGCCTTTACGTGGGGCTCGTCACCAGACGGAAAAGCTGACTCGCTCTTTTTCGCCCTCTGTGGCCCAGCTGGAGACAGCTGAGAAAAGAACCCGACTCCAGATGTCTAGATGTCTGAAGGCCAATGTGCCTAAACACGTATCTTTTACTTAACTCTTTCTAAAAAAAAAAAAAGGCTCTCTCCGCTCATTATATATGTATAATTTCTCTGCTAAATCCTTTAAATCACTGATAATGGACTGATGCAGCTGAACCTTAAGTAGCATGGCATCACGTAACTTGGCATCATGCAACTTCTACACCTTCGTACCTCTGGTGGCTTTTTCAGACTGAAAAATTACTCCTGTAAAGTTTATGGAGCAGCAAGACATTCAGATTGTAGCTGCTAACAGCCTCCTGAGGGCAATCCAGTGCATACATTTTAGTATATTATCCAGCTTATTGGATTCCAGCACTGAATAACCCTTGAAAAACAATGGAAATAACAGAGCCATGCAAACTGGATCAAACACTCAACTTGACTACAGCTGAGGTCACTGACCGCTAGGAGACCACCATGAGACAAATCTGGAGCCATGTGCAGTACATCTCTACCACTAAGTTTATAATTGCAGGGTAGATACAGTGCAGCCTGTAAGTAAATGGTTCTGGCTGGGCAATACGACAACCTTTATCACCAGTGTTTCCCCAACCATTAAATAGCCTGGGCGATTCGCCTGATCAAACTCACATGGTGCCCAGCAGGGATGAGATGTAGACATTAGGACATCGGCTGGTAGACCAACATTTCCTCCCAAGCATTTAGCTTTTGTCCTGATATGCACTAATTTTTGGCCATAATAAAGTCTCAGTCATCCATGTCAGTGTGGTGATTTTTTGGGAACTGAATTCTCTCTTTGTATGATGCTGGACCATATTCCTCTGTCTGAAATGGCCTTGATGGTAAACAACCAAATTTCCAAGCTCCAGGATGACAGAGTGCCTTTAACAACCAATGCAACCAATGACTGTCTGTATATGTATTTCATAGACATTGCCAGATGCTGCATGAGTAATTATTCTGGTGATGTTCCTGTTTTGGTGGCTTTTATGCATTATTCCTGTCTTTAGTGATTGAAATCTATGCTCTGTTGGGTTGAGGTTGGGTGACCAGGCCAGTACCTTTTTGACATTGGCAAACTCCACAGCAGCTTGGGTTGAACTTCTGCTTACTTTAAGATTCATTCTGCTGCCACTGGCCAATACACCATCAATAACCTCAAGTAAGCTGGTTCCACTGGCAGTCGCCCATATTCTTGTCACCATGTTCCACAAATTAGATGATTTGCTTTAGAGCAGGACTGCTACATGTGTCCCAGAGTAGCGAATGAGCTTTGTGCATTTACACTCCTTCCTTAACAAGAAAGGTGGTTATATGCAGGACCATGCACGGCTTAAACAAACTGTGTGCCTGAAGAGGGACACCAGATGTTCCCTGGCAACAATTACACCAAGCTGCCTGGTCAAAGCAACAATGACTCGAATTTACTTTTAATAGAAATGAGAAAATGGCTGTGTTGCGCGCACTCACATCAATGTTGTTGGCGAGGGGGCTCAGGAACCTGAATCCAGGGATCCTTTTATCACTGCAGACCACCCCTACATCCTCAGAGTGCTTGCAGTCAGAGACGCCAATGCCATTGGACTCACACTGTGCCAGGGTCTTCTCCTTTCCCGTGCAGTGGACATTATCAAACCAGATGCGGCCTGAAAAACAAGAGGAAGCTAGCTGTCAGAGGAGTGTGGAACACTGAATTTCCATTAAAATATCCAGACCTCTGGGTTTCTCAACTCTAAAATGTTTTGAAACCAATAAACCAATGAAATATGACACAAGCTTCTACTATGCTGGAAAAAACATGATCAGAAAAGCATAATCGCAGTGTAAATTTGTTTTATACAAGAGCTTCAAGAAAAAAGGGAACATATTTTATGTTTTCCTTTATTTTATTTTGTCCCGGCGGTCCACTTATGGAATTTGTCCTTTTGCATGTGCCAGAAACAGGGATGTTTTATTTTTACGTGACCATTTTTCAACCATTCTATATCCCATTGTATAGTCTGGGCTGAAACATTCTAGAACTTGCATTAAACTGCATTAGCCTGAATATAAGTTGGTTTTCGCAACATCACAAAAACAGTGATTACAGCACAGGCTGTTTTTGCTGCCTGGTTTCCATACACGGAGTCCATGGACATTTTGTACCAACTTTAACACTCTTTTTTCATACAAAGTAAGGAGTAGTCATTTTTTTTAAATAATATCGACGCTTTAAATTAAAGGAAAGGGGAATGCAAGATCGGTTGCTGTCGATGTTCCACTACAGGTACTTCAGACTCATGCCAAAATAATTGACTTTAATTAGATTATAGCAAGGTCAGTGCCGCAGCAGTGCTTAGCGTGCAGCTCACCTTCTCCTTTGCCGTACTTGGCTGAAGGAAACCAGGAAACGGCCTCGAAGTAGCCGAGCTCCCTGCACACTACTTGGGCGGCGTGGATGTTGAAATCATCATCGCACACGGTACCCCACTCCCCTTCATAGAAGACCTCCAGACGGCCCTCGTTGTGCTTGCGTTTCTCCCCAGCCAGGCGCAGCTGGATCTTGGGCACGTTGGCGGGAATCTGTGGCGAAGTGTATTGTTCCTCCACAGGTTCAGGATAACCTTGAGGGTAGCCCAGGTACTCGAACTGACCCCGGCACAGACTCCATACGCATGATAACACAGCCAGACAGGACAGGAGAGACCAAGGACCTGACATCACGGCGTACGTCCAAAACCTATAGGACCTACAAACGAACAGAGGACAGAGCATTAGCCTGACCGTGCTTCTATAGCACCAATCCACCTCAAACAGACATGACATTAAGCCTTAGAAGACTGGCTGCTGCTGTTGTTGTTGTTTTGCTATGCATCCCATTTACATTTAAGTGTAAAGTGTCCATTTGTCATGTGAACACAGCACAGCACACAGTGTGAACAGCACGAAATCCTTCCTCGGCATTTAACTTATTCACCTTGATACCTCAGTGGTGCCACTAGCAGTCCTGGGATTCAAACCCACAACCTTCTGCTGAAAGAGGCAACGTCCTAACCACTAGGCCACCAGCTGCCCCTAATAATCACTTAAACGTAAGTAATCATTACATTAGTCCATTACATTCAACTGATGGTTTTATCTACCATGATAGCCAATTGGATGACTTAAATATCTTAAAATGTTCTGTCTGTAACTCTGATGAGCCCAGCACTAGAGTTTAAAGAGCCCATGTTAAAACCGAATTTTCCACACACTTTTAAGAAATGAAGTTTGGTGTATTGTCCATGGATGGGGCCCATTTTGGCCCATTCTGTCCAGGACATGCAGTGTAACAACAGGGATGGAGGGGTGTGTGCACCACGGGGTGAGGGGTTCATTCCCGACATGTGTTTGACTTCTGCTGCTTGTGTTATGAAAGTACATTTTTGTTTCATGACGTGCTCCTATGTGGTCCTATCACTTACACAGCAGATGAAGAACAGCCTCCCACCCAGCCCTGATGAGAAGAAGGTCTCAGTGCAGAATAGTGAGGCTCTGTAATAACCACCAGAATACAATCTGATCTGATCTAGAGGTCTGCTACTGTGAAAAACATCATGTTTGGATTTGTTGTCTGACTGAATATTTATATGCAGTAGATTTCGAGGACTCTCACTCTCTCTGGCAGCATTCCCTGTGTTGAGAACATAGTGGGACTTTTGGAAAGGTCACAGCAGTCTTTCCACCCCTGCTTGTTTAATTCTCCTGAAGAGGCTAACAGCACTGGAAGCTGTCCTCAGTCAAAGTAAAGTGCAGGGGGTCCTCGGGTTACGACAGTCTCGACATACACTGTTTTGAGCTCACAACGCTCACTCCCATAAAAATGTACAGGTTACGCCGTTAGTGTCGTACTTACGGACTACGTGGGCGAACTAGTTTGGCTCCGCGCGGCAGAAGAATACGCAGTAACGCGACGTATGAGTGAGGGAGTTGGTGTCCCCCAGTACAGTACAGTGTACAAGTACAGAACATTTATGTCCTCTACCTTTTTCTGTGGTTTGGTTGTAGTTTTATGTTCTAGATTATGATTTTACAGCTGCGTTAGGATCGGTAAGTGACTTAGGCTAGGATATGTTTCAGCTTACACCAAAATCTGGGTTACACCGCTGTCATACAAATGGAATCATGTCATAACCCGATGACCTTTTGCTATGCACCCCATTTACATTTAAGTGTAAAGTGACCATTTGTCAGATGTGAACACACCACCGCACACAGTGTGAATAGCAGGAAATTCTTTTTCTGTATTTAACCCATTCACCAAGTGAAGCAGCGGGCAGCCAGGAACACAGCGCCCGGGGAGCAGCGTGTGGGGACGGTCCCTTGGTCAAGGGTACCTAAGTGGTGCCACTGGCAGTCCTGGGATTCGAACCCACAACTCGCTAACCACTAGGCCACCAGCTGAGAGATAATAACCTAATGATAAATTGATCATAAACACAGTGATTGTATTTTTGCATTGTTGCATTGTTTGTTTTATTAAAACGGTAAAGTAGACAGGACAAGAAAAGAAGGTAGAAGATGCAAAACCAGTAGAATAAAATCTATATAAAACAGATATTATATAATGTGCACAGGGGGAATACAGATGTGTAAAACACCATTTTTTCCAACAGAGCACTTTCAGTCCTTCAGCTCAAGCTCTTAGTAAGTCAAGCAAAGCTAGGAAAATGTGTGAGTGATGATCCAGCTGTGTCGGTGCTTGAAGCCGGATCAGGTTCTGGCCAGAGTCTACCTATAATTTTTTTTTTTTTATTTAATTTAGCAGCACGAGTTGGGCCAGGATGGGGGTTTTTCCAATATTTTGCTGCCGAAGCAATAAACAATACTGTGTAAGACATCTGGGAAGCATGGTTTTGATAATTACGTTTGGTAGAAATAAACAGGTAGCCAACATGCAAGAATAACAGAGAAGTTAAGAAACAACTTGAAAGCCAGATCATGTTCAGGTCAGGTTCCACCTATTAATGTTGGGTTTGAAATGTATCAGTACCATTTGGGCCAGGATGGGACTAGTCATTTCTCAAGGCAGTGGTTAAGGCTCAGGATTAGGCTTCAACAACGGACTCCTGCAAACTGTCATTCAGGGGTTCCCCACATCAACTGTTATGTTGACGGGGGGTTGGAGGGTTACTGTTTAGCGCTGGATGAAATGGGTGGGATTTTTTCATTATTTTGCTGCTGAGGCAATAAACAATACCATTTAAGACATCAGGAAAGCATGGTTTTGTTAATCAAGTTGGGTAGAAATTAACAAGTGACCAAAATGAGCAATTAGGTACATTAGATATAAATGGGAGCATTGCCTGAGGCACAACAGGAAGTGCTCGTCTACAGAATCTACAGAAAACACACAAGCAAAATTGACAGAGAAGGTTAGAAACACCTTCAAAGGCTACTCTTTCCTCTCCCTGGCCCTGGATGGCAGGTATACAGCTCGCGTCAAAGTGAAAAGCATCTTCAAAGGCTCCCTTGAGATTTGCACATCGAGATAAAAGCAGAAACCCAGAGACACGCACACGGACACAGTATATCAGAACCAGATAATCATAAAGGGGCCGCTTGAAATGTGTCTGGATTGTCTGAAGTTCTTGCGCTCCAAATGTAAATGCGGCAGACAGACTGGAAGCTCAAGGACCCCCTGAAGAATTAGCCACAGTTTCCATCCTTGACTGTGTGGTGGGCTCTCCTCGGCTGGAACGCAGTTACACAAGCCCAGAGAAATGCAAACCAGAGACCTTCCGAGTGAGGGCGTCTGACGATAGAGCAGGAATCTCAAATCTTGGGATTACATGAAAGCATTCCTGAAGAATTTGCTGTGAATTCTTCTTGCTCTCGTGTTTGTCACTGAACCACTAGCCTTCATGCTCCCTTCTAGTTTTCATGTTTCTTCTCACATAGAGGAGAAGCTTCACTGAAAAGGACTAGAACTCACCAACGAATGCAACAGCTGGAAACTGTGATGTAACAATATTCAGGGACGGTACAATGATCACTGTACCGATACCGATATCGAATCTGATACTTCTTGATACCAATACTTATTGATACTCTGCTACTCTCCATAATCTGGCACAAAAAATCAAGGTGTCACATGAAAAGATGGAACAAGTTCTTTGATTAGGACATTTTTGGAGAAATAAGGAACTGTATCCTGAGTTCCATGCATATATAATGAGGGAGGAATGTCACTATTAACGTTCTATTCAGCAAATCCAGCATCAACTGTTTGAAAGTTATGTTAGAATACATTAATGCTGTACAAACACTGATAGCAGAACCATTTGTCCAGGAGATTCTCGAGATTTCAGTGCTGACCAGTCAGGAACCAGCACCACTTTAGTATCGGTTCCTCTTTCACATCATTAATGGTATTTGCACTGAATTAAGAAAAGAACATCTGCAAGAAGGCTGCAATAAAACATACAGTGCTAATTGAATGTCAGAGACAAGACGGCCTCAATTACACTTCATTGACTGTATGCAAGGTGACCATTGACTGAGCTCTCCTCTAAATTAGCAGAGGCCAAAGTTTTCACTGCGTGGCTTTCCAGACCTACTCTTGATCACACTCCAGAAAAAATATGTTCAGTTTCTCAGGTTTGATCTTTTTTAGGTGCAAGTATTGAACTGAACAGCTTTGCCTTAGTTTTTAAGAAAAGCTGAAAATATTTCTCCTAATTTCCAAATGAAAATATTGTTCCTTAAAGCATCGTTTTAAATGAAGTGACAAAACATCAAAATAAGAGAAATGATGCAGCGTTTACAGAACTCGAATAATTCAAAGAAAACAAATCTCTTGTTCACTCTTAAACAAAATGGCAATAATTACCTTTGAGGAACTTCTAGTAGTGTTTTACCATCCAACTGGTCTCACTGCGAGAGGAGAGTGTCGATTACAGCAGTGTTTTTATACTTTTCCTCATTAAATAAGATGTGATTCAGGAGATCACTAATCAGTCCCTCATAAAGCAGAATGAGGTGCTTGTGTAGGAATTTAACAGACACGGAGCTGTATAAGACACTGAACATCCAGAGAATGGCCAAAGGAGCCCAGAAGCAGGACCTGAACATAAGAATAGCGCCTGTGGGATGTCTGAGACCCTCTGAGTTCAGACATATTTAACCCCTTGGCCACCATGAAAGGGATTCCAGCCCAACTGAAGAGGTCAAAAGCCAGAAAGAAAGACAGGCAGCAGGCCAGCACAAAACAGTAAAGCTCAGCGGCTTCAGGACACGGGAATCCTACAGGCTGACAAGGGTCAAGGAACAAAAGGTCAACCCCCCCTCAATTGCGTCCTCTGTTTTAAACGACTTTCCCTTTCCTTCACTTTCACACACTCTAACTTGTACCTTCCCGTTACTCTGCCAGGGTGACGTCACCCACTGCCTTTCTCATTCATCACTCCTGATTTATCCCCTCAAATCCAGACATGTTACACCATTTTTACAGGCCAATCACAGCTCACGGAGGAAAAACAAAAAAATAAGATGATCAACCTCTAATCTGTCCACAAAGGTGAGCAGAGGAGCATGGAAATAATGACTATAAACGTAAGTTAACAGTAGCTCCTTAAACAATTCTAGGTAAATAAGTAAGTAAATAAGTAAATCAATCAACAAAACAAGTGATTCATCTCTAAGTTGTCCTCAGAGGTGAGTAAATGATGGCTCAAAAATTAAAAAGTGAAAAGTAGCTCCTAAAACTAAGTAAAAAAATAAAACAAATTTAAGAAACAACAACAATAATAATAATAAAAGCAGCTTAACCTCTAAGCTGTCCTCGGAGGTAAGCAAATAATGAAATGTAAAAGTAGCTCTTACAAACAATTTTAAGTAAAGTAAAGTTTTTCTGTCTTTCTTTCTGTCTGTCTTTAAGTTAAGTAAAGACAGACAGACAGAAAGAAAGACAGAAAGAAAGAAAGAAAGAAAGAAAGAAAGAAAGAAAGAAAGACAACAGGTCTCTGGTCCAGAAACTTCTAAGAACATTGAGTTTCCACCTCAGAGAAACTGCAGTGCAGCCTCTAACCATCTCTCTCAGAACAACTCTCCACTTCTCTGCACAAAAGAAGCTCCAAACTCTCACAAAAGTGACTCATATTAGAAGTTTAAATGAGTAAATATATTGCTCTAAGGGGAGAAAAGTCGATTTCTGTCACTTTGT
>JBBIGA010000040.1:1961539-1981803 GCA_037576975.1 Alestes dentex
ATTAATAATTTAAAGCAATATGTAACTTTTTGTATTAAAATGTCTACAAAAAACAGTTATATACTTTGAGCTGTGTACGTACATTATTCCAACTGTTTTTTTTTCCCAACAAGATCAAATTTTAAAGAAATCTGTCATTTTATTCAGTGTAATGGTCCATTACATTTTGGTCACCTGTCAATTATAGCATCCCCTACGTGCAGGCATCAGTGTTGTGGTTGTCTGTTGAAGCCACATTTAATGGATTTTTTCTCCAATTTAATTTTTATTATACACTTTTTAAAGCCTGTTAGTTTTTAGTTGTACAGTATATTTAACTTGATTAAGGATTTTAGTCATCACATGTCAGGATCTTAAATTATCACAGAAAAAAAGCTGAGTAAATGTTAGTGGGAACTGACAGCTTACCAGACTGCCTCAGAGAAAGAATGACTGATAGTAAGTAACTGCTGTTGTGGGGAGGAGGAGACAAAAAGGTGATCATATCTGCCTAATTGTATGGAGCCCACACTATTGTTTGCAATTTTACTTAAGTTTTACTTACCTGGGAATAGATGTAACTATATCTATTCGGAAGTTTTTCTCACCTGAAAGTGAAGCTTGAAGACCCTAGGTAAAAGATCTAAAGATCAGGAAAATACATGTTAGAATAAGGTTAAAAATCAGTGGTAAATTTAACTTATTTAAGGAAAAAGTTAGAAATAGGTTTAGGGTTTTTTCAAACAACAATACAGTATATCATTAATTGACTATGCAGCCTTAAAAACCAATCAAATCTCTAAAATCAGACAGACTACTAAGCATACATCTCTATAGTCAAATCTGTGCATCTGCTTTAGTAATGCAAAAGTATACTAACATGATCTCTGATTTCAGAATCCTGTCAAACTCCAGCTCGTTTTGCCTGTTGTCCATAAAACACCATAGCTTACTTTCTCTTATTTGCCTGCACAACTACTGCCTGAAGGCTTGAAATTGCGACCGTTTCGATTGCATTTGACCCCGTAATTTAAATTAGTTCCATCTAAAAATATAACTGAGGACATTTGTGCAACTAATTATTACCTACGTATCTGCATTTCCTAAATGTTGTAACAGTGGCGATGATGAGACCATTAATCTGAAATTAAACAAATGCGTTTTAAGGCTACTTTGGATTTAATTTTAAAAATAATATTACTTTTAATCTTTAGTTAGCGTTAACCTAAACTAATACTTGACATTAAACGGTAAAGCAAGCGTCCTAGACAAAACACGTTAACATTACTTTTACGCTAGTTTAAAGTAACGCTAACTTACGATTAAAAGTGATATTATTGGTCAAATTAAAACCAAAGTAGCCTTGAAACACATAGTAGACATGACAGCTCTTATTTAACTTCATATTAACAACACGGTCTCAACCGCCATTGTCTGCCGATCGTTGCCTACAAGACCACACTGCTTCTACACTGTGCAGACATCTTAGCTTGTGATGTGTGCAGGATAGCTAGCTATACAGTACAATTTGCAAACCTAACCTCAGCTCCCTAGCGGAGTAAGCGATTTTGCGTGACTTTACATCACCAATCATTCAGTTAAATTGCTCAACTTACCGTGTTAATCTGTCCCTGAAATTCAGATCTGCTGCAGCGAACAACAGCCGAGCAAAATGCTGCATCTGGCTGGGAAAGTCTCCGCCAGTGAAAAAAGGATAATGCCAACTTACAATAAATTAAAAATATTTACGTTTGATGAACACACCTGCCACATCAGCAGCTGCTCTGATAAATTGTGTATGTCAACTCACTTTTATAACATTTCTTGTACACAACAACCACATACAAATAACTACCCCAAATTGTTTTATTTACAATATATAGTTATATAAAAAACTGATATATTTTAAGTAAAGAGGAAGTATATTGAGACTTTTTAGTAAAAAACAAATAAAATAAACTTGATTACAAATATTTAAAGTATATAAAACCTACTTTGTGGTTGTAGCACTTTTTACAGTGTAGTCTAGTGCAATATTCCACTTGTATATTATTATTGCAACCCTTATCTTTGCTGTATATAAGTAAGCACATTCTGTTTCTTTAGTTGTATTTAAATCTATTCTAAACCTACGACTTCTGTGATTTTAAATTTATTTTTTATATTTCTAAATCCTTGCTGTGTGTTGTACAGACACAAAGACAATAAAGTTTCTATCTATCTACCTATCTATCTATCTATCTGTTTATCTATCTATCTATCTATCTATCTATCTATCTATCTACCTATCTATCTATCTACCTATCTGTCTATCTATCTGTCTATCTATCTATCTGTCTATCTATCTATGAACATGCTTAACATGTTTTAATGGCATTCCTGTATATTCAAATTATAACAAAAGTTCACTCAGAGCAGGGGACTTTTCAACCCTGTAAAATAAAGTATACTGCATATAATCTGAAACTAAACAAAGTATTCCCCAGCAGTCCTTTCATGGGGGTTTACTGTATATATGTACAGAAAGAATTTGCAGCTTCAGTCATTTGGAGATTTTTTCTTAGAACCGAACTAATAATTGTTCGCGGAAAACCCTGCATATTAGCGGGAACCGCAGATATCATTGCAAATTTTTTTTTTCTTTTTTTGTGGCAATATATAATTTTTCATGCATTTTAGTGCTTAATATTAAGAAAAATATAATTGACTAATTTTGTAACATAAATATTTATGTAAAGTCAGCTACATTTCCATATAAAATATAACTGTATAAATTTTTGTGGAGAGAACACAAAGAAAGCGCATCTTGGGATGGTGAAATTCGCCTGTACTCAGAGATGGGAGGTTTTAAAGTAGCCAGTCTGAGGGCATTATTCATTTCGCCTTGCTGCTGAATGGCTGCTGCCCTGTGACGCATCTCTGGCAGCTGCAGTCACAATTTGCGGGTGCTCTTGGAATGTAACCCCCGCAAATTTCAGGGGTTTACTGTACATACATATACTTATGTGTACATACATACATATACTTATATAGGTTTACATATACATATGTATACGCATATATATTTTTCAATACATACATGTCCATATTTATATTTTTAGATTAATTGTATCTTGTACTTTTTATACTATACTGTTAATATAGTTTTTTATCCTATTGATTTTGCTGCTCTTACCTTTGTACTGTCCACTTTCTGCCGTAACAATGCAAATTTCCCACTTGTTGGACTAATAAAGGTTTATCTTATCCTTCTTCTCCTCCTCCTCCTCCAGCAGTCTGCTCCTCATTCTCTGCAGCAGCAACATCTAAACAAACACAACCTGATCAACTATACAAAAAACTATACAAACCATTCAGGCACTTACATTTAAAAGACTTGCAGGTACCTTTACGTTAGCCAGCTTTCTTGTTTTTCACCAGCTATAAACAGACCTCACCTCCCTCATTCTCATCCATTACTGCTTCACCTGCTGTACTGAACACTGACTATAGTTCACCAGCTGTACTGAACACGGACTATAGTTCACCAGCTGTACTGAACACTGACTATAGTTCACCAGCTGTACTGAACACTGACTGTAGTTCACCTGCTGTACTGAACACCGACTGTAGTTCACCGGCTATACCTGAACACTGACTATAATTCACCTGCTGTACTGAACAGTGACTATAGTTCACCTGCTGTACTGAACACCGACTGTAGTTCACCGGCTATACCTGAACACTGACTGTAGTTCACCTGCTGTACTGAACACTGACTATAGTTCACCTGCTGTACTGAAAACTGACTATACTTCACCTGCTGTACTGAACACTGATATCCATAGATGCACAGAATTTGCGCACTTTGCACCTGTTTGTGGTTAAAACTATGTTGCAACACTTTAGAAAAACATCCACTCTTTCGTCTAAATTAATGCACTGCCAAATGAATTATTTTGCTGTTGAGACTACAGCAGTGTGAATTTCAGCTCAGTTTTTCCAGTTTTAGTGGTGAATTCCAGTTTATTGAAGTTCTTCAGCCATCACAGCTGCCCCCTGAAATGTTTATACATGGGCAATGACAGGTTTTGGATGTAGGCATGCTGTCACATTTTTCCTCAAAATCCGACCTATTGGGCTGATACAAGAAGCTGTTCTGGTAAACATCACGGGTAAAGCACTTCTTAACCAATCGGATTTTGCCATCAGACTGAACACTCTGGGTGTTCTTTCATTTCAGCCACTAAGGAGAAAGAGACCTAGGGAAATACAAGCCTTGCTTCAGATGAAACACACATCTGTTATGTATGGGTATGGTTTCAGGCAGATGTTTTTTACTGTACAGCTTTTTCACTGTTCTGTACATAAAGAACAGAACAACTCTGAAAATACATTTACCAACATCACACATGGAGAGACATACAGTACTGTGTATGTCTTTATTTCTTTATATTTTGCTTTGAGTCACCTTGTCAGTGCAAAAATACTAGTTTATGCCTGTCAAACTGTTTTATCTTTGCCGTATTGAGTAGATTAAATGAAAGAAATGGGAAGTGTTTTACTGCAACAGGCTGCGAAGTGCCCAAAGATACAAGGTGCCTTTTTAAACCAAGCTAATAAAAGTTCTCAGTCTTTTTCAACAACACCCTGCCCGTTTTTCCTTTGACCCTGCCTTCCTATGGTAGGATTGGTCAGTACTTAGTTCAAACGGCCCACCGACTGGACAGTGGAAGTCATTCACATTGCCATGGTGACTACGAGACGACCGCTGAAGACGAAAAACGGCAGTTGAGAGGAGATACAAGACTAATGTCCTCTTTAGCTACATCATCATTGTAGGTCTAGTACCAAGCTAAAGAAGCAAAGTTTAGACACCGTGGAAACTGTCATTTGATCTTAAACTTTCACCGATTTGGGCATAATTCTGCATTGTTGAGAAACTATGCTGTCTATAGCACAGTTATAGCCATCAGTGAACTTGTATGCATTAATGACATTAGAGAGGTGGCTTAATTAATGGAGAAATTACATTCAGAAAAAGTCATTTCTTTTACGATCATTCTACGACAATACCTAATCATTTTATGTTTCTCCCATCAGCATCCCATATTATTCAATAATAATAAGTTGTTTATCACTAAAGTAGGACCAAGAAGGTATGTTTTCCTCTTTTTGTGCCTGTTAAATGCAGTAAAGGCCAGAGTGACACTCATAATGAAAGCCCATGCAATTCCAGTTTGTTGAATGTTAAGCTCTTCAGCCATCACAGCCGCCCCACTGAAATGTTTACTCGGTTTAAACGGCAGCCTGATAATACGAACTATTAGGCTGAGACAAAAAGCTGTTTTTGCAAACATCACAGGTAGAGCACTTCTTAACCAATCAGATTTTTGGCATCAGACTGAGCTGAGATTTCCAAATATAATTGAAAAGTCATGAGTGTGTTTTGAGTGTGACTGTGACAAAGATCATCATTGTGTGAAGACTTTGAAACTTTGAGTTTTTGAAAGTACTTCAGATAGCCTGGAGAACTGCTCTTTAAGACTACTGCTAACCTTAGCCACAAAGCAAGAGGTGTGGGGCTTCCTGTTTACATTTACACGGCCTGGTGTGTGAATGCTGTGCTGATCTCGAGCTACTGCTCACCGCTGCTTGAGTTCATGACTGTTAAATGTCGGCCATTTTATTTACCGCGGGAATTCACCACCGTGCTCATAGTCGCGGTGTACATCCCACCCAGCAATAACACTAACAATGCGCTGCCAGAACTGTACGGAGCCATAAGCCAGCTCCAAAACTTACACTCTGACGGACTGTTTATTATTGCTGGAGATCTCAATTATGCAAATCTCAAGACAGTTCTCCCCAAATGTGGACTTTCCGACAAGGGGAGCGAACACGCTGGACTGTGTTTACACAAACATCCCCAGCGCGTTCCATGCTGAGCCCTGCCCCCACCTCGGATTCTCCAGTCTTTTGTCCATCATGTGCATCCCAGCCTACAGATGTCATCAGATGTGCCAAGCCCGTCCAGAAGCAGACAAAGATCTGGCCCCCAGGCGCTGTCTCTGCTCTTCAGGACTGTTTTGAGCACACTGACTGGGACATGTTCAGGAAGGCTGCAACCTACAGCAGCTCTACCAACCTGGTGGAGTACTCAACATCGGTCACTGGCTACATCAGTAAGTGCATTGATGATGTCACTGTCTCCAAGAACATCATGACACGCTCCAACCAGAAGCCATAGATGACTGCAGGGGGCGTGCTGCTAAGAACCCGATACACCACCTACAAATCAGGTGACAAGGCTGCCCTGAGAACAGCAAGGGCAAACCTGTCCAGGGCCATCAGAGCAGCGAAGCAACTTCTACGCATTGTTTAAAGCCCAAAACAACATGGCAGTGAAGAAGTCCATCCCACCTCCCAGTGACCAGGTGCTCTGTCTGACAGTGGCAGATGTGAGGAAAACTCTGCTTAGAGTCAAGCTGCTGGACCAGACAACATTCCTGGTTGTGAGCTCAGAGGGTGTGCAGAACAGCTGACAGATGTTCTCACAAACATCTTTAACATCTCTTTGAGCACCACTGTCATTCCAACGTGCTTCAAAACCTCCACCATCATCCCCGTGCCAAAGAAGTCACCAGTGTCCTGCCTTAATGACTATCGTCCCGTTGCACTCACACCCATCATCATGAAGTGCTCCGAGAGGCTCGTCATGAGGCACATCAAGTCACAACTGCGTCCCTCACTGCAGTTTGCATACCGTCCCAAGCGTTCTACAGATCAACACAAGCCATCAACACAAGCCTTCACCTGGCCCTCACTCACCTGGACAAAAAGGACACTTATGATCGGAAAGCTGAGACTGCAAATGGGTCCTGGACTTCCTGACTGGGAGACCTCAGTCAGTCAGGATTGGTAACAACATCTCCAGCACCACCATGCTGAACACAGGGCCCCCCCAGGGCTGTGTGCTCAGCCCTCTACTGTTCGCACTGCTGAATCACGACTGTGCAGCAATGCACAGCTCGCACCACATCATCAAGTTCGCTGATGGGTTTGGGGTTTGATCAGCTGGAACAATGAAGCAGCATACAGAGAGGAGGTGCAACAGCTGACGGACTGGTGCGAAGTCAACAACCTTTCCCTCAATGTGGAGAAAACAAAAGAGAAAGTTGTTGACTTCAGGAGGGCACAACGAGATCACTCCACGCTGAGCACTGGCGGCTCCTCAGTGGAGATCGTCCAGAGAACCTAGTTCCTTGGCGTTCACATCACGGAGAACCTCACGTAGACCCTCAACACCAGCTCCATCACCAAGAATGCCCAGTAGTGTCTCTACTTCCTGCAGAGACTGAGGAGAGCGCACCTTCCGCCCCTAATCCTCACCATGTTCTACAGAGGGACCATAGAGAGTATTCTCTGTAGCTGCATCACAGTCTGGTACGGGAATTGCAACATTTCAGACCGCAAGACCCTACAGAGGATTGTGAGAACAGCTGAGAGGATCATTGGGGTCTCTCTCCCCTCTGTCACAGACATTTCAATCCAATTCAGTTCAATTTAAAAAATGTATTTGTCCCCGAGGGGCAATTTAAAAGGCATAGTGGAGCAGCGCACACATAAACACTGACACAACAGATTTTTTTTTTTAAAAAAACAGGGAACAAGCAGTTATCAGCCAGGGATGAGATAGTGGCTTGCACAAGGTGCAACTGGGGAGGTGAGAATGTGTGAGGTGACAATGGTGGGTTTGGGGGTGTGTCAGGTGTTCAAAAGAAGGACAGCTTTAGGAATAAAGGTGGCCCACCTCCTCTGTGTCCTGTAGCCGGGGCATCGGAGCCGGCGTTTGGAGGGGAGCTACTCAAAGGCAGAATTCAGCAGGTGTAAGGGGTCTTTAATGATTTTGAGAGCTAGCCTGCATAAAGAGGACATGAAGTTAGTTGGTGGGAGAGTTGAGGATGCAGCAGATAGGACTAAATGGAGACAGATGATTCGCTGTGGTGACCCCTGAAGGGTAAAGCCGAAAGAGAAAGAAGAAGAAGAGAGCTAGCCTGCATGTCTGCTGGTCACAGATGTGTGATAAGGATCTCACAGGCAGTCCAATAATCTTAGAGCACACGCTGACAGTGCTCTGTAGCCAGTTTCTGTGCTGCATGCTGGTGGAATGGAACCAGCAGATGATGGAGAATGAGATGACTCTCTATGAAGGAATAGTAAAAAGTCTGTAAAATGTCTTTCCTGACTCCAAAGGAATTGAGCTTCCTAAGGAGGTACTGCCGCTGATGACACTGCCTGAGAATCTCCTCTGTGTTGGAGGAGAATTTAAGCAGGTGGTCAAAGATGGTGCCCAGATATTTATACACCTCGACTAGCTCCACTGGCTTCCCGTGTATGAAGGTGGTAACTGCTGCAGCCACGTCCCTCTGCTTGTTGGTGAAAGTCACCACCATCTCCTTGGTTTTGCTGACGTTCAGTTCCTGACATGAGGTGTCACACCAGTCCATAAACTCCTGCAGAACCTGTCCAGGGTTATGTGCGGGGCCTGACAGCAGAGACAGGAGGACTGTATTGTTAGCGTACTTCACCAGATGACAGTTGGGCTGTGTGGATCTGCAGTTGTCCGTATATAAGATGAAGAGCAGAGGAGACAGCACGCAGCCTTGGGGGGACCTGGTCGAGGTATAACGGAGGCCAGAGAGAATGTTGTTAACCAGTACTCTCTGTGATCTGTTGGTCAGAAAGTCCAGTATTCACAGGATTAACTGGTAGTCCAGATGAAAGATGGAGGAAAGTTTAGTAGCCTGTTTGTGGGGTTGCAGAGTGTTGAATGCTGAGGCGAAGTCAGCGAACAAGAGTCTGACTGAAGAGTTGGGCTGCTCCAGATGTTTGTGCATGGTGTCTATGATGAATGATTTTGCATCATCAACACCTCTGTCTGCACGATATGCAAATTGAAGCGGGTCCATCTGGGAGTCGGTAGTTCTGATGATGTGATATTTTACGACCCTCTCCATGGCTTTCATCACTAGAGAGGTAAGAGCCACAGGCCGAAGATCATTCAGAGCTTTAGCTGTACTTTTTTTGGGAATGGGGATGACTGTGGAATGTTTCCAGAGTTGGGGGACTATGCCCAAAGGAGGTTGTCCCAGTCTGTAGATTCAAAACACGCTCGCTGTTTAAAGGTCTCCCTTTTAAGCCTGGCTTCAACACCACCCTTTTTCCCCCTCCTGGTTACCTTTTTGTGTGTGGATTTATGCTGGTCGGAGGAGTCCTTGCAGAGAATTTTCTCTGGAAAGCTGTCCGTATTTATGGTGTGGTCTGTAGTCCAAGCTGCATTAAGTGGTCTCTGTGGTAGATGAGCCGCGATCCGTCGGGCAAATTGTTTCCGATAGCAGACACACACACACAGATAAGCAGCCACTGCATGCATGCTATTGTCCATAAAATTGCACAAATCCTACAGATATCCATGTCGGGGTATGTTCCAGGGAAAAATAGTGGTCCGGAGTAAACACAGCACACTTTAGACATTTTCTGCCTTTTACGCACACCAGGATCTTCATTTTCCGCCATTTCCATAGAGTGCAAAATAAACGCGCCGTCTTAAATCTTTGAAAGTCTGTGTGAAGCAATGATATTGGAGCTGCGCAGTGTCTACAAAGCGGGAGTGATAGGATAGCAGAGACATTTTAAATAGATGGACTTTGGTGACATAAATTAAATGAACATTTTTGTAATCAAATTATTCGAGTTACTCAAATAATAGTTTCAGCCCTAAATTGTACTGCACATTGTCTTGTCTTGTTAAGTTGTATTATTGCTCTTTTTCGAGCTCTTTGTTCTGTTTGCACTTGTGGTCTGTTCTGTTCTTGTGTCGCACCATGGTCCTAGAGGAATGTTGTACTGTGTGCATATGGCAGTAATGACAAATAAAACCTACTTGACTTGACTTGACTACATTAAACTAAAAGAAAGTCTTGCAGAATATGAAAAACGGGGAGTGGCTCAATACTTATGCATAGTAGTGTACATCAAAATCCCCTATATTCAAATAAGACTTTTTACAGCATTAAGAGCAGAACAGGAAGGGTTGAAGACTTTTCTTGCATTTTCTCAGTAAATCAGATTTAGAAGACTTTACTGATCCAGGAGGAAAGTGTTTAAAAGTACTCAATCCTCAATTGTTCTTTGTGTCGTGACTCGGATTCGTACCTGGGTTGCTGCGGCCACAACGCCGATCACGGCACACTACCGGAGCACGGGAACAAAGCTCTGCGGGCTTCAACTAAAACAACAATATATAGTTTGTTTTCAGTTACAGTGACAACTGAGACGAACTCCGTATTTAGATGTTAGTGCAGCTTTTAAGCAAGCCAATAAAAGTTCTTTTTTTCATCAACACCCCGCCCGTTTTTCCATGAACCCCGTCTTCCTAGGATTGGTCATTACTTAGTTCTAGCGTCCACCGATTGGACGAGCTTGATGTCACTCACATCGCCATGGTAACTATAGATGACTGTTGAACACGGTTGAGAGGCGCTGTTTCTCCTGCTTGTCTGTCAAAACTGCAATCCAATTAGAACGCGAAAGCACAGACACCAACTAACCAATCCTATCGCAGTAGGAGGGATTTAACAGAGTACCTGCGTTTGTTCGTCTTTATTTATGGTTGCTATAGTGATGTGAACGCCTTTCCACGCGTCCCGATTGGCGGACTGCCTGTGAGTGTGAAGACCTGGCCAATCCAAGAAGGGGCGGGGCTTGTCGGAGTACCGGTGGGATTCATCTGAAAACGGGTGGGTTTTGTTTGAATACCGGTGGAGAGCCCGGGTGGGGCTGCAGGTTACTCCCACCTGTTGTGATGCAGCCGGAACGTTGCCCCCCATGGGAAGAAACGCAGAACCACAATATGAGCTTAGACAGTCGCTCCAAAAGACAAAGTGAAGCCCTCACACGGCTGTTTGCGGTGAGAAGAGTTTCGTTTTAACGCAGAGAGCCTGTTGAAAGGCCTAAATAAATACCATGAGTGCAAACCATGAGCCAAAGTGGCGAAAAGGAGGCGCAGGAAGATAACGGTGAGGCTGAAGTCTGTTTTTCTGTACACAGGCCCCGCTTCAGGGCTTATTGACTCTCTCTTTGTTTCTCTCTCTCTCTCTCTCTCTGTCCTTTTCGACTTTACTTTCAACGAAGCAGACAGTCTTGAGTCCGGAGAAGGGAGAGTACCGACCTGGAGCAGTTACAAACTGATTATCGATCCAGTTCTGAAAGAAGGAACCGAAAAACTCTACCGATATGATGGACAACACTTCAGCACAGCCGTGAGTTGCACAAGGATGATGATGATACTAATGATGATAGTGATGATGATGATGATGGTGGTGGTGGTGTTGAGGAAGATGGTGGTGATTATTATGATTATGATGGTGGCGATAATGATGGTGTTGGTGACGATGATGATATTTATGGTGGTAATGATAGTGATGACTATGATGACGATGATGTCAGTGATGATGATGGTGATGATGTTGATGGTGATGTTGATGATGATGATTATGATTGTGCTGCTCCTGCTGCTGCTGATAGTGATTATGGTGATGATGATGATGATGATGATGATGATGATGATGGTGATGGTGGTGATGACGAATATGATGATGATGGTGATGATGGAGAAGATGGACATGAAGGTGATGATGATGATAGTGATGACAATGATAATGGTGATGATGATACTGATGGTGATAGTGATGATGCTGATGATGCTGATAATGATGATGATGATGATGATGATGATGATAGTGCTGCTCCTGCTGCTGCTGCTGATGATGATGATGATGATGGTGATGATGATTATAATGATGGCAATGATGATGGTGATATTGATGATGATGTTTATGGTGATGATGATGGTGATAATGATAATGATGATGATAGTGCTGCTCCTGCTGCTGCTGCTGCTGATGATGATGATGATGTGTGGTGAAATCATAGGAGCACAGCTGTAGTCTTTGGTATCAGGAGGATTTAAAAAAAAACAAGATTGCTGGATTCTGGTATTAAAGATAGATGAATACCTTAAATCTAATGTGAGGATTGCCCGATAGGATATTAAACAGTACTGGCTTTGGAATTAAGTTGTCTGGCTAGATGTTCTCATTTCTCCCAGCAAGACAATTTAACCACTTTAACCCTAATCTTATTATTTAGCAACATATTTTTGCTTAATTATCAGTTGTTAGCTAATTTTTATACTTCAGGCCTATCAGTAGAAACTCTTGCAACTACTGTGCAATTGTTATGAAGTAAATTTAGCTGCAAACACTTCTACATCAATAGCTAATAAAACAAACATAAATTGAAACATTTTTCTCAGCAGAATCCTGGAGTTTCTCCTGTGGATAATGTCAAAGATCCCAGAATTAGTCGCTTCTGGACCAAATTCAAAGAGACAGATCTACCAGTCCCCACATTCAAGGTTATAAAAACTCAATGTTTTATTTGTGTGATATGTAGCCTATTAGTATTTTCTCATAATATGTGATCATCTGTCTGAATCGCTCTTTGTCTAGATTGATGAGAACTATGTTGGGCCGCCGAAGGAGGTGACATTTGCCAGACTGAACGACAACATTAAAGATGGCTTTTTAATGGACATGTGTAAAAAGTTTGGTAAAATCCAAGAGGTGGAGGTTCTGTACAATCCCAGGAATAAGAAGCATTTAGGAATAGCCAAGGTCATCTTTGAAACTGCAAGAGGGGCAAATGCGGCGGTGCAGAAACTTCATGACACGTCTGTTATGGGAAACAGCATTCACGTGGAGTTGGACCCCAAGGGTAAAGAGATTCACAGCTGTTTGTAAATGTGTTCATAACACAGTGGTCCTTAGATCTGTTCCTGAAAGGCCACCCATTTTTCTGATAAATATAACCATCTCGGCTTAGCTTAGCCAGTTTGTCAGAGGATAGGAATCACCAAACTCTCCCAGATCTCTGGGTCTGGGTTTGTGAGAAAGAAAGTAAGACATGAAAGAAAATTGACATCTAACAGGTTTCCCCAGGCATAGTTTTGAGTCAAAAATGGAATCTAGAAGTAAAAAATTAGTTAATGTCATACCCGCAGCTTCTTGTGTAAATTAATATTGAGTGTATTAATACATATCTTACTGATGTTTGACATAATTTATTATACAAGAGCTTCTAAAAAAGGGCCCTATTATATGCCCTCATAAGAGGTCTTATTTATGCAATGTTTGTGCAATATATTCATTTAGAAGCACAAAGTTCACAAAAACAACTCTAACTAAGAACATATTCTTTTGGCAGAGCTGTACTAGAAAGTACGTGGGAGAAATTTTTATTTTAGTAATATGAATAATAGTAATAAGATGCCTTAAGGGCTGAAGGTAAACGGTATGTACTTAAACACTTGTCTACTTTTATTATTTAAAAATACTGAAGTATTTAAACAAGCACAATTAAAAATATGTAAAAACAATACTTCTAATAAAATAATAAAAAATCAGATTTTAATTGTATGAGTGGCAGTAGGCTATATGCATGATTTCTAACCAGATTCTTTTAGTGTCCTGCTGCTTTTTCTCTGTTTCCAGGTGAGAAAAGAATGCGGTACTTCCACCTGCTTGTAAGTGGGCTGTATACCCCGTTCACTCTCCCTTTAGGAGAAGAAGCCTGGGGACCCCAGTCACCATCATACAGCTCTGATTCACACAGTGTGAGTATAATGTACATGCCAAGGCTCTGTTCCCGCTATAGGGGTGTGTAGCTACATGCTGATTTCACACAAAGAAATGAGTCACTGAAAATCTCATTTCCATAATGTTCTCCACATCCGAGGTTTGCATAGTTTTGCAGTGGAGCTACAATTCTAATGTAATGCACACCTATGTCACCCAAAATCCTCTTTAGCTATATCATCATTGTAGCTCTAGTACCAAGCTAAAGAAGCAAACTTTGGACACTGTGGAAACTGTGATTTGATTTTTACCTCTCATTTAAACTTGATCAAAAATAAATGCATAAATCTCTGAGAAGTCATTCAGAGCATTTTGTCATTCAGAGCATTTTGATGTGAAATGAGTCATTATAGAGAAACAGATTTCTTTAAAGTGGTTGTTATGTCTATAGTACAATTATAGCTATCAGTGACCCAGTGAAGCTTCTAATTTCCTATCTGTAACACTGATGACAGCAA
This sequence comes from Alestes dentex, assembly GCA_037576975.1. Taxonomy (NCBI): domain Eukaryota; kingdom Metazoa; phylum Chordata; class Actinopteri; order Characiformes; family Alestidae; genus Alestes; species Alestes dentex. The sequence goes on from JBBIGA010000040.1 coordinate 1,975,716, forward strand.
CAAGTTTTCTTAGGGGTTAATTTTTCCTTACATTGCCATACACCACCCATACCTCTACTCCTGTCATGACGGGTGTGGGGAAGGATGCACTAGCAGGAAACAAAGTTTAGGATATGAAAGGGTTTTCATGACAAAGGTTCAATGTTCGAACAGCCGAACTGTTTTACACACACAAAATAGAACTAAGTCTTGTAGAAGTGCACAGTGGCGCCGGAGGGCACGAACAGACACGTTAACCGAAATGCACAGTTCTGGAGGTCCTTCACTCCAAACGAAACTCCCTCTGAACACACAAAAGTCCACTCTTCAGAAGAACACACAAAAGTCCACTCTTCAGAAGTCAATTACTCCACGCTCCATGGAGCTCGCTCACCATGACGAAGCACTCATGTTCACGCCTGCAGATACACTGTAGGAGAGAACACAGAATAAGCGCACAGTCAAACACCAAGCAAAGATCGTGCCCAAGGTTCCAGCTTAACGTGGCTTGGATGAGTGAAGGAGCTCTCCACTGCCACTGGAGAGACCGCTGGAAGTGAACGGGAAAGTCCGTATTGTGCGCTTCTTCTCTCCTTCCCACTGAACCAATGCAAATACATAAACCGAGAATGATAAGCCTTTCTTTAGAAACCCTGAACCAGAACCAGAACTTCAGGATGGTAATGGGTGACCACGCAATGATTCTGTGGCTTTTAAACATACACTCACGCAGACAGCCAATCACACGACACGGACAATAACTCAATCACTTTACTTAAACACAAGACAGTTCGTTAGGCACCTAACAACCCAGCTCATGAGCTAACGAAGCTCCTCACTCTCACCTGGGCACCCAACGACCACAGACCCGACAACCCATTACATCACACACTCGTGCCCAGAGCTGTGTACCTCCTAGTACTCGGGCGACTGGCTTCATTGGGGGCATGACTGAGACGGACCAGACGTGAAAGCTCTATTAATTTATTTTAAAAATATGTTTTAAGCCGAAAGCTTTATGCAAAACCATATTTAATTTCTCAGGCATCAGGTAATGTATTCATATTCATTTTTTGTAATTGTTTTGTGTGAGTGAGCTTTTAGATATAGTGCAGTCTTAGAGTGTTTGGTTTCTATCACTACTGCTGTGAACAATTCTGACTCACTAAGTTTCTTTAAATGGAGCATTTCACATGAAACCACTGACAAGTAAATTACAAAGAAATGTTTTAAAATTGGTAGAATTACCCTTTAACCTCCTGAGCCCTAGGCATATTCTTTAGGTGTTAATCTTAAGAAGTATTATGCAGTACCTACAAACATTTACTCAGTGTCAGGTCGAGACCAAGACAGACTCAAGCGAGAAGTAAAACAAGCAGCAATATTTATTCTGTAGACTAGTCAAATACAAAAAAACATATACTGTCAGAGTTCCAGAACCGAAGGCCAGTCCGACAAGCAAACAATTCTGAACCATAATACCAAAGAGCCCAAAAGTAATAAGACAAAATAGTCCAGAAAGGCAATCCGAATCAGCGAACAGATCAAAGGGGTGAGACAAGAATCAAAGTCGAGAGAACAGGTGGGGTTATTCAAACTAGACAAACTGAAGAACAAGAGACAAAAACTTTCTAAGCAGGGATAGTCCATTGCAATGCTACACAAATCTGAAGGTGGATTTTTCATGTTCTAGGGTCATGTGACAAGATCTAGGAATTAGTTGAAGAGGGCCAGAGACTAAACCAAGTGTAACTACTGTGTACCTAATCCTGTTGGGTTAGGTGTTTCATGAAGGGTCTTAGAGTGAGAAAAATATGCAGAGTTCTGTTTTTTCACTTGTTGTTCTCTTTTCTGTAGGAGTATGAGCCAAGTAAGCGGTTGACACATGGGTCTTCAGTGCTGTCCTTATCTTCAGGACTCCTTGGCTCCACCCCATTTGATGGCTCCACCCCACTCTCAATGGACACCGCCTACTCCAGCATGCACCAGGACACTCCCAGTAGCTTTTGGCAAACCCCTTTATACCAGGACACTCCCCACACCTCTCCTCTGTCCCACAGCAACCCAAGCACCCCACCCCAGTGCGAGGGATTTCCAAATCTGTGCCAGTTGACAGATACGACGATACACAGTGCCTCCAGATCAGACATGACTCCAGATTCTCAGCCCACCCACCTCAATCCTCATCTGGTCCAGCTCACCCCAAACATAAAGCAGGGTGCATTAATTAAGATCATCCAAAACTCAAGGCCTTCTAAAGGCCATATGCCATCAGGGCGCCCGTCCCACCCAGTGGGCAGGACTTCTCGGGGTGGTCACAGAAGCCAAGTTTGGGAGCCTAAATACCAGAATGCGTATAACCGTAGGCCAGAGCATCGCTATGTACATAGACCTGTTTTCAATAGACCTAGATATCGCTCTGGGCGTCCAAGCAGTCTAGTGCCTTTACCTGCTAATACACAGCCAAATAAGCCTCCTGCTCCGTGTGCAAGTAGCATAGACAAACTTACAAGCCATGTGGGACAGAATACATTAGCTTTTATGAACACTGACAGGAAAGTACCTGTTAATCCCTCTACAGTGTGTGTGGGCAAATTAACTCCACCAGTATCCCAATGTGTCAGTGCAGAAACACATCACACGCTAACAAAAATGACACCACATGTGGAGCCACTGGGGAAAGCTGTGGAAAATCCCCTCAAAACACCTCTCAGATTCCTTACAAATACCTCTCCTCATCATGTGCCTGATCTACAACAGGGACTCACTGATGGGACTCAAAGCCCAGAACAGTGCACCCTTGGGGCAGAGAGAAGCCCCTCAGCTGGATCACCTGCTCCAGACCCAGCCCCAACCAGCCTGGATTCTCGCATTCAAATGCTCCTAGCCACTCACAGTTCAGGTCTTTTACCAAATAAAGATAACTGGGACTCAGACATGCAATCTGAAGAACATCTTATAGGCTTTCCCAGCATTCTCCAACACTCTTCCAAATCCAATCCTCCCTCACCTCAATCTTCTGATTTCTCACATAAACATAGTTATCCCGATGTTTCTAGGCATACTGACTCTGTCCAAAAACAAGAAGACACTTCTGAGTCAGGTGTTGAAAGTGTGCATCCTATTCCCCTTCCAGACTCGCCAGAAGAAGGTGAAATATCTTCACCAAGTAGCGAGTACCCATGCAAGATACCTGTAATTTCAACCCAATGTTCAGTTATTCGATCTGCAGCTTCTCAACAAAAAGCTTCGGTAAACCTCATATTTTCGTGTTCACTTCAAATTTTGGAGTATGTTAAAATATTCTACATTTTAACGTACTCCATATTAATATACTTTATACATATTGGTGGTTTTATGTTCCAAAGCATGTAATTCATTTTATAATCCTCTCTTCACTACTCTTTAAAACTGAGCTATGTAAACGAGTTCAGTTCTGATTGGTAGCCCTCATTCCATAAGCCATCAGGCCTGAAACACTCCTTAAAACCTCAGTGTAAATGGGCAGAGGTAAACTACAGTTGAATTGGCAGATTCATATACATGTATTGTTTCTCTAAATCATTGAATTCAAATGAGCTTTTTTGCAGTTTAGTTTCCATACATGGTCTCTATAGGCCAGAGAGTGAGTAGTGTGTTTCTAAAACTTTAACAGTGTTAACATGTTAGATTTTGACAGATTTCACAAATTTGCAAGGAAAAGGGAAACATCTAATTAGTATGTTTGGTGTTTCTGTGGTTGCTGAGCTCACCAAATTTAGTGTCTGATTTTGGCCAGGACTAACTACAAAAAAAATAAAAATGCATTTATTTGCAGACTGAATGAGTTAAAATCCAAATCACTCGGGTTTGTGTTTACATTTGGTTTTTCTATTTGTATCTATTTGTATTAGATAGTGTCTGTTTCATTCTGAGCAGGGGCTGTATGCTAAGATATTCCAGCCAATAATAAATAACTGCTGGAGCCACGTTCTAATGTAGATACAATATTGGAGAACTTTTATTATAATTTCAAAGTTTTCATTTTGAAAACACATTTTAAAAAAATCTGATTCAGACCTGCCAATGCAGAATATAGTTTTAATGCAAATGCACTACAATACATAACTATGTAATTAACAATAAAGCAAACTTAAAGTAATAACTTTAAAATGTAAAGTATTGTGTTGTCCTAAGTCAGTCTGTATGGGCATAGCTCATCTTTGAATGACCCAAACAATTGGAAAACACAAAGAAATTTGGATCTTGAGCTAAGACTAGATCAGACCTGGTCTTTAAGATGACTCAGATTTTTGGACTTGTCTTGACTTGGCCTCGGCCCCTTTTAGACATGGTCCTGATTCGATTGTGACTAGCCATAGTCTTGGACTTGTTTTGGTCTCAACAAAGTTGGTACACAGGCATTCTTGTTTGCTCCAGCTATACACTGGGCAACAAACATGTCTCAGTGGATCGAGTACTTTTTGGGTATGGGACAATTAGTATACATTTGGTTTTTTTGTTTTTTTTGTTTTTTCACAATTCAAACCTTGGATAACCGCTTGTAAATATGTTTCTGTCTCCCACAGATTAACCTGTTCAAAAGACAAAGTGAAGCTTCAGAGCAGAATTTCAGGCTTGGAACCAGCAGAGGAAATTCTTCACCAAGTCCTCCAGTGTTCCTAATGCCTCCTCCTCCTGTTCTCCTTCCTCCACTGGGGTTCCCTGCCCTTCCACCCCGAATTCTGCCCCCAAATGTACCTGCCCTGCCTGGACCTCCTCATTTATTGCCTCCTGTACCAATTCAACATACCCCACCTCCTCCTAACCGTTCTATACCTCCTCCTCCTTTCTTCCCCCCACCAAAGCTCGCCATGGGGCAAGCTGGCAATCCCACTAGATGGAAGAGCACTTCAGCACCTCATCCCATACCTACCAGAATCACACATGGTAAAACCATTCCCTCATATTCCCCTCTGTTTCCCATTACACCACCTCCTACAGCTTTTCCAGGGCTTCCTGTTTCACAAGATGGATTTAGACAAAGGCAGTGTCTTCCCTATCCCTCTATTGCGGGTTCTTCTGCTGTTCCGAGGTACAGACCGCCTTGGCCACCTCCAATCCTGCCTGCATTTGATCCTTCAGTGCCTCCACCAGGATACATCCCTGTGAATGAAATTCTTCACAAGGCCACGGTGGACAATGTTCTGGCTGCTGTAGCTGCTGAGCTCAGAGCCATTGTGAAAAAAGACATTCATCGCAGAATAATTGAAGGCGTGGCTTTTGCCATGTTTGACCAATGGTGGGATGAGAGGGAACGCACAGCCAAGGTAACGTCACACCACACGCTTTAAAAAAACTGTGCACTCTTGTAACTTACACCACTCTCATGTTAGATTCATAGTAGTTACTGAATCATTTGTAGTCATCACTGACCAATAATAGTGTTTTTCTACTGACACAAGGAACTTTTTCCATTACTAATAAAGCAAGGTGTACCAATGCTGCTTGATGGCAGGGCTAAAGTGGGCCCCACCCGAGTTGACTGCATCACTGCTTTACTGATTGGTCGAAATGTTATCATCACATCATGGAAAGACACCACTGTTTTTTTGTCTGCACAGAAGTCAACACTGAACATACAAACGTACAATTGGGAAGTCAACAAAGGACAAGCAGTACTATCTGTTTGGGCTAAAGATAAATTTCAGTGGGAGTTTTCATTGGTGCTAACAAATTTATCTTCAAAGATGTGAGAAATGCAAAGATGTCATCACTAACAAGTTTGCTGGGTTAGGTATTCGTTGCACAACTACAGAAGGCTGAAAAAAATTTAAACAAGACAAGAAATAATGAAATAATACAATATAAAAAAGCACCTCAGAGGATTGTGCTGCTGATGCGTCAGAAACACCATTACTGGGCTGAGACACACTGGAAAATCTGTGTCATCTCAGGGTGGTTTAGGTACAGCACGATTCCTGTATACCTATGGAAAAGTGCCTAAAGTCATAAATATATAACAAAACATTATTCTTACACATGCTGTTTTAACTTCTTCTTCTTTCTCTTTCGGCTTTACCCTTCAGGGGTCGCCACAGCGAATCATCTGTCTCCATTTAGTCCTATC